>VNJQ01007269.1:0-30535 GCA_008042515.1 Drosophila truncata
GTTTCTACGCAAACTAGTCCCTCAGTTTTAAAGCTATCTGAATGAAACTTTGCAGTTAGTCTTCTATATACTCTCACTCGTAAATATGTCGGAACGGGCCGGATCGGACAACTATATCATATAGCTGCCATAGGAACGATCGGTAAGACTTTCGAAAAAAAATTATAACTTTGTCAGTTTTCAACAAAACTCCACCAAATTTGATATTTGGCCTATATTTATTAATTTCGAATTTCGATTTTAATTTCATGAAAATCGGACGACTATATCCTATAGCTCTCATAGGAACAATCAGAAAAAAATAAAAAAATTCATAACTTCGCTGATTTTTAACATATTTTCATCAAATTTGAGATTTGGCCACTTAATATTATTTCAGAATTTTAGTTTTAATTTCATGAAAATCGGCCGACTATATCCTATAGCTGCCATAGGAACAATCAGGAAAATAATAGAAAATATCCTAACTTCGCTGTTTCTCAACATATTTTCATCAAATTTGAGATTTGGCCACTTAATATTGTTTGAGAATCTTAGTTTTAATTTCATGAAAATTAGACAACTATATCCTATAGCTGCCATAGGAACAATCAGGGTAATAATAAAAAATTCAGAGTTTCGCTATTTCTCAAAATATTTTAATCAAATTTGGGAATTGACCCCTTATTATTATTTCAGAATTTCGACTTTAATTTAATAGTTCAATTGCAATCTGCAAGGGTATATGAACTTCGGTTCGCCGCCCTTTCTTGTTTTAATATATATTTATTAATATTCAAATTCAAATTCAAAAATGCAAATTAAAAAGATGTAAAAATATAATAAAATGTATCAAAACTTACTTAACAAGGTAGAGATGCGAACAGGTCTCCATATTGCAAAACTGAACTCCAGTGAGTGTAAGAGCTTGCTACAGTTTATTTCAATCCAAAGCGCAATTATTAAGAACACAGATAATGAAGAGGCATCTTTTCGAAGCCTCAGACAAATCATTATACCCAAAGGAATCTCTGAAAACAGCCTTACAATTAGGCTTCCCGTCGCCGCTCATACACACACACACATATGCAAAACCGCATGTGCACAAACATAGATGTGTAATGTAATCGTGGGCGTCCGTGTGTTGTGTTTTTGAAGTGAAAGCAAAGTCCTTTTATGCCAACATTTTTCCTTTGGACCGCATACGCGAGTATGTATGACATTTTACATAATTAACTGACAATGAGTTTATGTACACAAACAAACAAACGCAATACAGACATGCATTTATATATTTACATATAAATGTGGGCAACAGGCCGTAACCTTTCCCCTGGAGCTCCCGTTTATTCTCAAAGGACTTAAGTTAATTATCACATTTTTTACACACAATTTTACTTTGCATTGATGCGTTGCACGGCAAGAACAGGACGACCACCGGCCGGGGGTTGGGTCGGGGCGGAGCGCCCGAAGGGGCGTGACTGGGCGTGGCAGGGGGACTCGTTAGGAAAAGGCGTGGGTAGGGCAGGCATTAAAGCGTAATTATGTGTATAATTTGTTGTAATTTGCTGTGAAAAGCTTTACAAACAGCCGCCACACATGAGATGAGCGCATTTAACCAGACGCTAACCCCCTTCCCTTGCCTGCCTAGGCCATCAATCGCAACGAAAAAGTTAAATAAACTCATTAATATGCGATAATCAGGCCAGGCATTAAACGCTCCTGCGAGTGTGTGGAGATATGTACATACATACATATGTAAGTGTGTCCGAGGGATAATTTCGACTTGCATGAATGCTACTAAAAGGGATATTTTTGATTGAGTGCAAAAAGTTTAATTAAAAATAAAAATGAAAGCAGTACAAATACCCATAGCTTGTATATGTCTTATCATTAAAAAATATAAATATATAAATACTTCATTTCATCCTTATATGCTATAATATTGGCCAAAATATACTAACACAAGTAAGTAAAGGAAGATTGTTTGAATTAACTACAAGTTTTGGTCGTAACATATACCGAAGTACCTAATCGTTAAATAATTTATTTTTAAATTTTAATGTACTTATATTAATAGTTAACAAAAATTTATCTTAAGGAGCAATACATTATATTAAATTTAAACTAACTTTAGTTTAAAATCGGACAAGGTAAAATAAAATATATATTAATTAAATTAATTGTCATTCCAAAATATGAATTATACTGTTTTGCTATATTTCTTTATATAATGATTAAATTAAAATAAAACCAAAACAAACCACTTCGTGTATATATAAATTGTATTTCAATGCTAATTTGTTTTGTATTAATAGTAAAATTGAACTATTTAAATATGATTTTTGTGTATTTTCCAAAGTTAAATGTTAAACAATTATTTGTATTGTTTATTCAACCGATTTTTCGGAAAGTTTTCTCTGCCTGACTTTTTTTACTCGCTTTTCCTAAACTCCCCATTCTCCCAAGTTCGCTGACATTCGAAATCTTTTCCTTTATGCCAATTGGCAGGTCACACCAATTGAACTTTAATCGCTGCTGACTTTTGTCATTGCTTTATCGTTTAGGCGACAACACAGGGCCCCATCCCGTTCCCCGATTTTCCGACAATTTTTCCCGCTATTTCCGAATTTCCCACCACCTCCCCCTCCTCAGTTCTTTTTGACCCATCATCCCCTCAAAATAGCTGCCAAAAAACGCGGTCCAGACGTAATCCCCGAACGCAGCCTTCCCCGGGTCCGGCGCTCTTTGTCTCATTGAATGGACTCTGCCACGCCCCCTTTTCGGGGCCCAGTTTCTGAATGTGTCGAATTTTATGCCCGTCAGTTAGAAATTTTTAGCCATTTCAGCGTAAAGTAAAAAATAAAAAAAAGGACAGCCAAAGCCTTCGCCTGAGGAGAGGAGGAAAATTTTGTCGTACAAATCTTTGGAATTGCCCCACAGAGAACTATTTTCAATGCGTCGGAATCAATAAATTTTGGCCAGCTTCGCGGCAGCGTTTTGTCCGGCAATTTGCCGGAATTTTCTAGATTTCCCCCCGGTCCTCTGACCACTCCGCTTCATTATCCCAGCCGTCGATTGTCGATAGTTTGTCTGTGCTGTCGGTAATCGTAATTGCGGGTCTGATAAATATTAATGCCCGCTGTGTGTGAGTTCGGACGGATCCGTGCGCGCCTGAAGACGCTTTTGGCCCGAAACGTTTTCCCATTTCTGCTGTTTGTCTAATGCACGTTTTATGGCCAACTTAGTACATGTACTCCTGGCTCCTGTGCGAGTCCTGGCCTCCTCCAGACTCTCCACGCGGAGCACAAATATATTATTTGAAAATATTTTTGGGATTCGCATACTTTTGTTTTTGCTCAGCAGTGGCGCAGTGTCCATAAATTTCAGTGAAAGTCATTAGCAAATAGGCTAAGGAGAGCCATTCAGCAATCTGAATATAAATTCCGAATGTGAAGCACGTGTGTGCGAGAGCTAAAAAGCTGAAAAGCTAAAACGGAAGGGGCCCCCGGAAAATATAATAAAATATTCCACCACAAATGAGTAATCAGTAGCGGCCGTCGGGTCAATTGGAAATACAAACCTTTATTTTTCGGGGGCACAATATCAATTAAGTAAACAGTTTTGCGAAAAATATTTTCAATATTTTCGCAAGTCATTTTCAAGAGAAATGATTTATTATTTAAATGACAACAAAACACGTGCCTATTACAATCAAAAGAAGAATAATAACAAATTCAAAAATAAGTGAGCAATCAGGAAAGGCTATCAGTCGAAACTATCGGATTTTTGTTATTTTAAATATATATTTCTATGGAAATATTAAATAAAACACGGGAAAGTAAATACAAGTGTATTAAAGCGTAATTTGTTAAATAGTGATTATTGACTATTGGATATTTGTGTAAGCACCGAAGTTGCATTACCCTTATGAAATATTATTAATTATTTTGTGATATATTTTGTTAAATAATAAACTAAATATAAGACAAAATAGATAAACGCTACAAAAATCAATTTGGGGAAAAATTATTTTCATCCGAATTGGATCATATAAAAGTTATTGATGAATTCTAAGGAAAGAATTCTGTTTCATGTTTAAAATCGTATTTGTTAATAATAAGAAAAACAATAATGCAGCTCATCATTATTAAAAAATAAAAATAGTATGCCAATGAGTGTAAAATGTTTAATATTTAATTAATAACTATTCACATATTTTAGTTTATCATATAAAATAATATGTTATTTATTTAAAAAACTGTATTTATATAGATGAAAAATTTAGGAAAACAAATCTAATTCTTGAGCTACTTATATTAAAAATTAACAAAAGTCTTACTCTTCTATACACTTTTGAAGGTCAAGTTGAATACTTTCACTCGGGCATTATTTAGTTTGCAAAGATAAGGCAAATATAATTGCCATTTCGGAGAATTTACTTATACATAAAGTTGTAGAGAATATAGTCAAAATACTACTGAATTACTCAATTCGGTGATAAGAAACTTGCGCTTTCTAGGAAACACTAAACGGAAATATAACACTTTTTTATAACAATTATTGCTGAGCTCTTAGTATTGGTTCCTAAAATTGTCTTTCTGTTGAATTAACCCAATTCCCTTGAACTTAACATTCCCAGTGCGCTGGCAAGGCGGTTATATTTTCACTATCGACTGTAAAAAATGTTAATCGCCGTTTAGCTGATGCAATTCAAATGGCAATTGCGTTGCTCTCGTTCCAGGTTGCCATTATTCTGTGCCGTGTGTTTATAAATTATATTGATTCAGATTTTAGTTGAGCTGAAACTAGACGAAAGTTCAAGACACACAGACAAGAGTCACTGACAATCTCGAAATTCTAGAGTACTAAGCACGCGGCGAACCTTTTATTTGTTTTTTATTCCGATTTTTATTATCGTTTTCGACAGGTAATAGCACTGTTCGGAAGCTGGCTAAGACACCGTTAACGGTTAGTCGCCGACACTGTCATTAATTAGCGATTAAATACGTTTTAGACAACAATTAGCCGCAGTGCAACGCGGCGATCTACAAACAAGGAATTTGACAACGGACTCTGTCGGTTTGGTCCAGTTAATTAGCTCTCTGACAAACAAAATAAAAACGAATGTGACGCCAAACGCACATGGAGCAAACAAAGAGACCGAGGGATAGAGTCGTTCTGCCTGTCTCTCTGTTTGCCAAGTTCTGACAGCCGTTGAAATAATACAACTCATTCAGAACCACTTGCTCAAACAGACGAAATCGCGAATAAGTAACTTAAAATTATTATCTCACAACAGACGCAATGTCAATAAGAGACAAGAACGCAATAATTAGTGCACAAATATATAGCATTTCTGCTATATGATGTCTTTTCAGAGCATTTCGGGGCAGACGAGTGGAGTTTCATGAAATCTTGTGGAAAGAAAAGTGCTGGGAGGGAAATGAATAGCTCTTAAAGTAAATCTTAAAGTGGGAGCTTTATGAACAAAGCACTACCATTTTTGATTAATTAACTACTTCGGTTTAAAAGGTGTTTATGCAGAATTTTAGGGCATACACATCTTTCGTATTAATTAAAAAATTAGAAAGTTCATAAACTTCAGCAAATTTACAAATGGAAATACTATTTTTTTTAACATTTACAGCAGAAGATGAAGATAAAGGAATGACTTCTATGGAATCCATTTTAATCCATGTCCAATCTAGACAAGTTGTTGAACACTTAAATTACTCAAGCGCTGTAGTTAAATCCTAAAAAAAATCAACCGAAATTATATTTAAAGAACCTAAAAATATGCAGATATATGGTTACTCTACTGTCACTCATATTTTCACAGCTTTTCTAAGAAGCTCAATTCTGAAGTTCAATTCTGAAGTTATTTGTATTTTAAGAGTAAAAGAGTAATTATAAAAATTTGTACAACACATATTTTCGAAAATAAACATACATTTTATTAACGTAAGCATATGTGTATTAAAATATTTATCTAATCTCACAGAAACACAACAGTGCAGGAACCAAAGCCTATAATACTTGCAGGGAACCGGATCACCCCAATATCAGATAATAACTGGCCAAAGAAATGACAACCGGCCAGGCATAGGGCGTTTCAAGGCTATAAATAGACTCAAAAGGGGTTGGTTGGTGGCACCGTTTCTTGCTACCAAAAAGCGGCGTTCCGCAAAAATACTCATACATCGCGTATACGTAATTGTCTGGTTCAATGAGAAACGCCCAATTAGTGGGGTTTTTTCGCGCTTTGTTTCCGAGCTGCCAAGCCTGGCTTGGAAACTCAGCTCGCAGCCGAGTTCGGTGGAAAGTGGCCAGCGAAATCGGCAATAACAACAATAACAACGACACGTGACGCAACTATGGCCGAATAGACGAGCGCTGATTTATCTCTGTTTTAAGTTCTCCGTATCAAGCTGTCAACGCGTTATTTTAGCTCCAGACGCGCTGTGAGTTGCACGCGCCTTGCAGCTCACCCGAAAGCCACAAGTTTGAAGCCGTAAAGATCGTAACGCATCGAGATGTGTAATTAAACAAAACAAGTGCACAAAAAAACAAAATCTCAGTGAAATTAAACGAAAATCTCGTTTTCGGGTGCTTTGAATATCCGTTCTGTGTTCTTCCGTGTTGTGTTGTCTCGAAAAAAGGTGTATAAAAGGAAATCCAGCCTCAAAATGATATTCGGACGCTGGACGCGTAAGCAAATACTCACGATGCTTGGCCTGGGAGCTGCCCTTCTGGGAGTTGTGATTGTGATCGGTGTCCTTAACAGCAGTGCCTCCTCCAAGGAGCTTCCCTGGAACGATGCGGCCAGGTCAAAATGCTACAAGACCAGTCCCAATACCACGCACTCTACACTGGAACTAGTACACATTGTGTTCAGACATGGCATTCGCACCCCCGTCGACACTTATCCCAAGGATCCGTACCTCAAGGATGGCTTTAAGCCAACGGGCTGGGGACATGTGACCAATGTGAGTGCCAATAAAAATTCTAGATTTACAAGGACATGTTTTGCTTCACACTTTAAGTGACATTTTCTGTTAAAACTATATTTATATCTATCTGCTCACTCAGTTCCAAATTCAATTTATTGGCCATGAAAATATTAAGTATTTTGACCAAAAGTTATAAATTTTATTGCTTTGTTTTTAGTCGGGAAAACGCGAACTCTTCGAAATTGGTCGTTGGCTGCATCGACGCTATGGGGAATTTATGGGACCCTACTACAGACCCGATGTAAGTATTGTAAGACGCGGATTGTACGGTATTTAATAGTCTTATTCTCTCAGCGACTGCATGCCCAGGCCACTGCCTCTCCGCGAGCTATGATGTCCTTGCAGACAACACTGGCCAGCATGTTTGAGCCGAGGGGAACCCCGATGGAGTGGAATAAACACCTCAATTGGCAGCCCATTCCCATTGTATCCGAACCCTTGGACGAGGATTCGGTGGGTGCTACTTTTATCTATTAATTACTTAATTTTTTCTAACAATAAGTCATTTCTAGCTCCTGCTGGTTCGCACACCTTGTCCCCGTTACTTCGAGGCCCTTGAGGAGGTCTTTAAGAGACCAGAAGTGGTTGCAGAAACGGAACCCTATGAGCAAATGTTCCGTGAGCTTACCAATTTGACTGGCAAATTGGTTCAGAGTGCCGAGGATGTTAATTCCCTCTACATAACCCTTTTGGCTGAACAGGAATTCGGTTACAAACTGCCAGATTGGACCAAGGACTACTTTCCTGATCGCATGCAGTTCTTGGCCGAGCAGAGTTACGTTTACAATGCCTACACGCCCGAGATGCAGAAGATCAAGGGCGGTCCTTTCCTCAAGAAAATGTATAAGGAGATGGTAGCCAAGAGAGCTGGCAGTCTGAAGCCCAAGGACCGAGGAATGTTCATCTACACTGGTCACGACTGGACTGTGGGAAATATATTGTCCGCTCTGGGCGTTTGGAAGCGCCAAATGCCTAGGTTTGCTGTGATGGCCATCTTCGAGACTCACAGGGACAAGGAGACGGGGGAATATTATGTGGAGGTAAGTGATAATAATTGCACGCTGTTTACATTTATCTTAACCACATAACCAATCTTAAGAGCTTCTAATAATTGTCACTCTAACTACAGATCTTCCTCCGCAACGACGAGCACGGGTGTGTGGAGCAGCTGAAGCTGAGGGACTGCGATCTGAGGTGTCCACTGAGCCGCCTGATCGAACTGAGTGCCGACGTTTTGCCCAACGAGTCGGTGGAGCAGAGGTGCCGACCCCATGACGCTAACTTCGTGGAGCCGCCACCGCGTATAATCGATCAGACTGGCCGCTAGAGAGAAGCATCTGGCCAAAAGTGAAATATTTGCACTCAGTATTACCACAGCAGCGAACGGAGAGTTGCGAAAAGTATATGCATATACTCTACGGAATAAAAATCCCCATAATATATATGACACACCAGGAGATCGTTGAGTTAATTCCTTGGGAGGGGGAAAGATTTTCGTGTGAAACTAATTAAATTGAATTTTTTTGTGAAATGTTTGCTATTGTAGTTGATGATTGCGCTGATTGAGCGCTCGCTCTTCACTGCTCTTATCTATATAAGTATATATATGAATATGCCTGAGCGACTACATAATCGAGACTTAAAAGCAGTCCGCAGTTCTATTGATGCAGTCACTCAACGCACAAGCTCCAACGAAGCCGGTCCACTTAATTCCCAACGATCCGCACAATTTAGTTTGCGAAAATGCTAAAGTTCCTTAGCTTGCTGCTTGTCGTGAGCTGTGGCCTAATGGTTCGGGGAGGTGTTATCGAGATTCCCGAGGAGGTTAGCCAGATTATCGAGGAAACTCCCAACACTCCAGAGGACCAAAACAAGAGTGGTGAAAACAACTCAACCCTTAGGCTGGTGCATGTGGTAAGTATGTAAAAAAATATAGAAATATTTAAACAAGTGATTAAGAATTAATGCTCGTTATATTTTGCAAACTAAGCCAGCCAACAGACCGAATAATTACATCAAAATCTGCTTAATTATTTTGTGGTGACAAATTGTTGGTAATTCGTTTAATCAAAAAATTCTCTTAAGTTATCCGTGATTCCGCAAATTTTTCCAAGCAAAAGCCGACAGTGTTCTATGTAAAGCACCACTCGGGGCACCCCAAGCGAAACAAGCTTGCAGTTCAAGCGGCGTATACGTAATACTGCATTAGGTACCAAGACCTGAAACCGGTTTAGTGGAACTTAAACTTTAAATTTATGGGGCAACTGATTGTATAATTTGTTTCCCCATTTCAATTTGCATAATTATAACTCAATTAAATTAAATAAGTACACAAATGAATCGAAGTAGGTGCATAAATATTTTCTCATTAAAATCAGTGTTGGCATATGATTAATTAAAGGCCGAGATATAATTAATTACTTACACATTACCTTTCCTGGAGAATTATTCTTTTACAAATATAGCTGGAAAAAAAGTAATTTAGTGAATTTCAACTATTACTTTGGTTACAATTATTATTTTGAAAGGTTTACTGAAGTAAAAGAATTGCTCGCTGTGGAGTTTAAAGATGTTTATTAATTCGTTTATATTAATAAGTTATTAATTTATATTTTAATTCTCATAAATATATTGTATTTCAAATGATGTATGAATAGAATTATTCATTAACCTGTAAAAATATTACAAATGGGGCTATATATATTTTCATTCTTATGTTGACTAAACTGTGTAAATATATCCACAATGTATCAGCACTTAAAAAGAGCATAACGTTCTTAGTTGCAATTTATTAAATATATATATTAACACACTCGATATAGATATAAAGGTTTCACAATATTTATAATATTTTTATTTTCCATCAGCTGTTTCGCCATGGCCCCCGCACTCCCGTCAACACTTATCCAAAAGATCCGTATATCAACGAGACCTATGAGCCCTATGGATGGGGGGCACTCACCAACGTGAGTATTTGACAAACACAAACACAAGCCAGATTATCCAAATTAAAATGCAATTTCCGTCTGACAGGGTGCTAAAGTGGAGCTGTATAAAATAGGCAAACAACTGCGTCAGCGCTATAAAGATTTCCTGGCCCCCTACTATCAGCCCGATGTACGATAAGTGGAGCAAGCTCAGGGACATTAAACGTAATCAGTCCGTTGCCATTCCAGATGATCCGTGCCCAATCTTCGGAGTCGCCGCGCACCCTGATGTCTCTGCAAATGGTGCTCGCCGGACTCTTTCCGCCGGAGAACACGCCCATGGAATGGAACCTGATGCTCAACTGGCAGCCCATTCCCATTGTCATGGAGCCCGAGGAAACAGATGTGGTGTGTGTAAATTATATATTATTTTATTGGCACTCCAGCAGATATTTAAGGGATAAAATGTATTGTATTAAATATGAATCCAATTTGCAGCGCATAAGGATGAAGGCACCATGTCCCCGCTACGAGGAGGCAGTCTCGGAAGTGATGAACTCGCCGGAGGTGAAGCAGCTGCATGCTGAAAACTCCCAGCTGCTGCAGGAACTGACCAACCACACTGGACTCAACGTGACCTATGCCCATGATGTCACCAACATTTTTATTTCACTGCTCTCTGAGCAGACCTATGGCCTGGATTTGCCTTCATGGACCAAGGACTATTTCCCCGCTAAGATGCTACCCTTGGCGGCAAAGTCATATGTTTACGATGCGTATACGGCCGAGTTGCGCCGGATGAAGGGAGGTTTCTTCGTAGAGCTGCTTCTAAAACAACTTCAGGCCAAGATCTCTGGCAAGTTGGAGCCGAAGGATCGCAAAATGTTCCTATCCTGTGGCCACGACTGGACTATTACAAATGTACTATCAGCCTTGGACGTTTGGAGAGCTCAGATGCCCAGGTTCTCGGCCCTCATCGCCTTCGAGTTGCATCAGAAGTCCGAAAATGGAGAGTATTTCCTTGAAATCTACTTCCAAAACGATCCCGAGGAGGAGCCACAGCAGCTGCAAATTCCAGGATGTGACAAGCAGTGTCCCATTGAAAAGTTAAAGGAACTGATCAAGGACATTTTACCTAATGCCCCCTATGAAGAGTTGTGCAGGGCCAAGGGCACCGTAGAGGGAGGCAAGATCAGCTATCACTAGCGAGCAAATTTCCATGATTGATGATCATTGATCATTGTACAGTATTAAGATTATATAAACAGAATATAAATAGCGCTTAGATGTAACTTTAATTTCAGCGTTTGATTGATGGGCACGCAAGGGAGGTGTCTGTATTTATACAGAACCTTTTTAGGTGTGAGTTCGACTAGTTTGATGATCAGGAGGTGTATTGAGAAGTTTGGAATAAATATATAATTGTCATGAATACTGTTTGCAGAATTTTAATAAGCGAAGAAAGTCTTTATTACAAGAAAGAAAGACCATGTATACAAAAATATTTGTTGATTTATAAAACATGGTGGGGCAGAAACATAAGGTCTTCAGCATAGAAAATCACGTTTACTTTTTTGCCAGTCTTCTTTTCTTTACGGCATACTTTTAGGCAAAGTTATACCTAAAGCGGGTTGTTTCGTCTATGAAAACTAATTGTATTTACATATTTAAGTTATGTTAATGGCAATTTTTTAGGTAATTTTTTTTACGGTTTTTAGAACCATTTTTGTTTTGTATATATCTTAATCCACCCTCTCTCCCATTGGGGCACACATCCATCATATAAAAAGTGCTCAGTCTCACTTAAAACCAAACAGTTGG
Organism: Drosophila truncata; assembly: GCA_008042515.1. NCBI lineage: Eukaryota > Metazoa > Arthropoda > Insecta > Diptera > Drosophilidae > Drosophila > Drosophila truncata. The sequence continues at coordinate 11,741 of VNJQ01007269.1, forward strand.
CATTTGCGGCTTCACTCACTCGGATCGGAAGTAAATCACCAGACAGCAGACAAACAAATCAAAACCAAAGGGCAAATGGACACCACCACCACCACCACGACTCCACAAAAGCTTCCGGACCAGCCGCCAGCCCAGCCCCAAAAGCGATATTCAAGTTCGGCAATTAAGCAACGCGAATGGATAATGCGGAATTAGCATAATGCTCGATCGGGAGGAACGGCGATTTATTACCGGAGTGCTTACACACGCAGGTCGGATGACAAATTCGTTAGTATTTCGGCGAGGGGGCGGCGGCGCCAACCAGGAGAGTGCGGGTAAAGAAATAAGCGGAGCAAATCCGAGAGTTCATATAAATTAAAAGACGCCTCAAACGCTTCGGCATTGTTGTCGGTCTCCGGGGCTTCTGGTCTTCATTCCTCGGTCAAACATACATGCTGCTCTATAGTGTCCGGACAATAGACCCCTGGCCACAGTGACAAATAGAATAATAGTGATAAAAGAGAGCGGTGACGGTGACGAAAGCATTTGGCGATAATGGAACGATAAAAGAGTCAAACGCTTGACTTTTCGACTCTTGCAGTGACACTCACCCCGCAGTGTTCCGGACGATAGTACTCGCGTGCCACGGTCGGAGAAGTCGAACATTTAACTACATATTACCTTAGAGCCTATCGGCTTAGGTCTTAGCTATTCGAGGGCAAACATTAGATAGTGGCTCTACACTCGGAGAAACACTTGTCGTCCGAAAACCCGTTGCCCGGTGCCTTTGTAAATTAGCTAGTTCGCGGCTTCATTAATTCGTGGCTTAATAGACGCAAAAATAAATAAAGTTCGAACAAACGGCGATCATAACAAGTTAGTCTTCGATCTGTCCCGAGACCGTTGACTCCCAAGAAGCGAATCCGAGACCGGAGCGCGGCGCAGAATTGACCCAAAGCGCACAGTCGGAGAATCCGAGCCCCTGACAAATTCTACGAGTATAAAGCCCGGCCACCAAAATGCCGCGTTCGCATTTCACTCGGAGGCATTGTCTAGCGATGACTGGCGGATTAATTGCATCGGCGGTTCTCATCTGGTGCGTCGCTCACTCGGCGCTCGAGTCGTCGGCCAAGCTCTACGATCCCGGCACTGATAAATCCACGCTCGAGCTGCTCCATGTGGTAAGTCAGTGCGCATCGCCACTCATCGAATCAAAAGTCTAAATCTGAGAATATGAAATTTAAAAAAATTATTAAACAATAAACACGAGACAGTTGTGCAGCTAAACGACACTCTCATGAAAATATGGAGTTCTGCAAGGGAATTATCAGTTGCTCAGCAGTTGAACTATTTCCTTTCAGTTAGAAAAAAGGAAGTGAAAGTCCTGTGGCTTAAAGTGTCTTGTCTTTAAAAATGTGCAGAACTTAACACCGGAAAAATAATGATGTATTTATTTTGATTAGTAAATGTAGTGATCACAGCTACCAACTATTTTTGAATTTAGATTACAATTAAAACCAATAATCGAATCTGCATTAAAAAAAGTAAGGTATTGAATTACTATAAGTAAAGTCTATATACATTCTTTTGCATAATATTCTTATTACATAAATTTTCTCTGCCATGTCTATTAATAAAGCAAAATTTAAATATTTTTACGGATGCAAATGCAATAATAACTTTTAGTTATTAGTGCCAATCAGTTAAATAAATAGTGATATTTTGAGCACTTTTCTACTACTTAACTAGTTCGTTTTTTTATAATCATAAAAACATTTAATTTGTGGTATCAACATTTATAGAACTATCAGTAGAGGCAAAAAACAAACCTCCCATAAATCATATTGCATGAAAAAAACAAGTTTACAGTGATGAAGCCCAGCGACAATGTGCTTATCTTTTTTAAGCCATATATTACATATCCTAAAAAAAGGTCTCAACAATTAGCACCGCTTCAAATGTTATTCCGGCGTCCGCAATAATTTTTGCAGTTAAAATCCAGCTGATAACCATTATGGCAGTAGCTCACAAAAGTTTGTTTACCGCATTGAGAAGTACCGTGGCATTGACATTTACGTGCTCAGTTAAAACACACATTCTGTTGATAAAGCATTTGTTTATAAACATGTTAAGCGAAAGTGCAAAGGCGGACACTTTTTTGTAGTCGTGTGTAAAGTCATAATTATGATTGTACTACAATTAAGCGGTCTGTCAGCTCCGGTAGCAGATAAGACTCAGTTCGGTCATTTAATCGCAGTCATCAGTTCGGAAAGTGAACTTGTTTGCAATGCCAGAATATCAAGTATTCTGGCATACTTTTATCACTTGTATTATATCAGCTGTTTGAGCCATTTGCCTGGCTCGATTCCATCAATTCAGATAATGTGGAATTGTATAATTACTACCAACTGGCGATAAAAAACACGATCGAGTGCAGCCAGGCGAGAAGTTCAGCTGAGAATATTTCCCAAGCGGCGGATAATTCTTTTACAGCAATTTAAGTTAAAAGTGAGTTGGTTTTATAAAGTTTGGGCTGACCTTGGAAAAATCAGTGGGCTTTTAATGACTGTTAATGGAAACCCGGGCGAAATCCAATTAAAGAATGCAAAAAATGTGCAAAGAATTATCAAATTAGTTTGCGTGATGCACATTTATTTATTCCGGCGGTGTAATTACGTAAATACTTTTATTTAGTCGCGATAAAACAAGCAAACCTGTATATGCGCATATATTAAATATTCTGCTTAAATAACTCTTACTTTAATTAAGTCGATTTTAAACTTTGCCAGCTCGTACATCATTGAAAGACCCACAAAAACAACACAAAAATTAATTACAAACCCGAAAAACCAAACAAAACCAAAGCAAAGCGAAAAACCGGCTCCCCAAATTACAGTTCGCACAAAAAACCAGTCCCCGCAGTCAAACGTAAAATAAAATTATAAAACAAAACTGCGACGCACTTTTGCTTTTTGTGTGAGCTACGAATTGGAAGCCCATTTACCACAGTCACAGAAAAAGCTATAGACGCAGTCGGATCCAGATCAGGGCTGACCTTCAAGCGCGACGCCGTCTTATCAGCACGAGAGTTAAAGCAATTAAACGGAACAGCGATCGCAAGCGAGGAAAATTTGTACTTCCGTGAAAATCTGGGGTCGCACGAGCCATAGATGCGTATTAATCAGTCGCGTGCGGCGTGTCTTTAGCTTTATTAATATACTTTTAAATAATATCTGAGTATGCGCTATTCGTAAATAAAATAGTTAATTTTCCTTACAATATTTATATTTTACATAGGAAATTAAAGTAGTGTGAAGGTTTAGCTAATATTCAAATATTCGTATATTCTTGTAAATCCAAAAAAGTAAAATATTGAGATAAATCATTATACTTATTAATTTATTATATATTTTAGTTTTATTTAAATATCAGAAAGTGAAACTTTTTTAAATATAAGATTAAGGAAAAAGTTTCACATTTGCTGTTGCGGGGCTTAAGCTGTCAGCTAATTAATGTGTTTCTGCCTTTTAATTGTCAGACACGTCTGTATTTATTTTCCTACTGCAGTGTGGCGAATCCATTTGACTAATAAAAATTGTAATTGCTAAACTTCAGGTATTCCGACATGGACCACGAACGCCGGCGGATACGTATCCAAAGGATCCGTATGTAAATGAGACCTACTATCCATTTGGCTGGGGACAAGTAACAAATGTGAGTGCAGAAAAAGTTGGAAGTTGGGCAGCACAAACTTTTGCCTCGTCATCCCCCAAGCCCAAACCCAAGCCCTAGCCCAGTGCCATCTCCTCCAGCAAAGCATTTAAATAAATTGAAATGCAAATGTTTGCTGGTAGAGCCAAGGGACAGGGGGGAGGATGGTGGGCTGAGGGCGGAAGGCTGCATTAACATATACACATGCATATGTTTATGCAATTGCAAAAATGCAAGGCATTTATTATTTTATAACACTTCTCTCCATCTCTGTCTCGGACGCTCGCCGGCTCTCCAATTCTGCGATTCCCTTCTTCTGGTGTTGTCTCACGTGCCATCCGCTCATGCCATGCAATAAATCAACGCTCCAGAATGGCAAACGCGAGCTGTTCAACATTGGTACTTGGCTGCGTAAGCGTTATGGCAAATTTCTGGCGCCCAACTACAGTCCCGATGTGAGTAAGCAGTCGCTAACGAACCGACAAGGAACAACCCCTTGCCGCCCTACACAGAGAGAAAACGAGTTTGTTAAATTAATGTTTTGGAGTTATTTAACTAACTTTCATTGATGATAATAAGAATTTTAATACATAAATACTCATATACATAATCATTAATTTAAAAAAAACACAAATTTGTATTCTAAGACAATTTAAAAGTCTTTAAAGTAATTAAAAATATGTCAAATTGTGATACAAAAGTTAACATTTTAAAAAGGTCAAACTAATGTTGAGGCATTCAAAGTTACCAAGGCACATTTTTAAGTGATTTAAAAATTGTAGTGATTTTTGGAGTACCTTGAAATATAATTGTAATATAAATTTGTAACCAAATTATGTGCAGTGCTTAGGAACGCTTTGTTTTCTCTCAGTGTACCAATTCCATACACCCTTAGCAACACGTCCGTTAGGCGGTGGCCTGATAGTGCGGACGTTTACAAATTGCAAAGCTCAAGCGCGCTTGGCTCATCACTCAATTCCTTCTTTCCTCCTTCTCCTTCTTCCTTTCCATATCCGCTTCGCCGCTTCCTCTTCCGCTTTCTTTCGCCTCGATAGTTGGTCCACGCTCAGGCGACGGGTGTTCCGCGGACTCACATGACCATGCAGACCGTTTTGGCCGCCTTCTTCCCGCCGAAGGGCACGGACATGGAGTGGAATAGTCGGTTTAATTGGCAGCCCATACCTGTCTTCTCCCAGGAGCTCAATGAGGATACGGTGCGTATACGTGATATATTGAAAGTATCGGTTTTAAGGTGATGATCTATCTTAACGTGATGACAAAGAATTCAGACCAAATAAATAAAATATAGGGTGGTTTATATTTACCTATTAAAATAATATAATACTAATTCACGTAATGTACAGTTACTGCTCGTGCGCACTCCATGCCCCCGATACTTTGAGGCCCTCAATGAAGTCTACGAGCTACCTGAGGTGAAAGCAGAAATCGCTCCCTACCTGGAAATGTTCAAAGAGTTGGAGGAACACACCGGCCTGAGCTTCAAAGAGCCCGAGGATGTGCAATCTCTATACTTGACCCTGCTGGCCGAGCAGGAATGGGGTCTGGAGTTGCCCGAATGGACCCATTCGTACTTCCCCGAGAAATTGCAATTCCTGGCCGAGCAGAGTTACGTTTACAATGTCTACACGCCCGAGATGCAGAAGATCAAGGGCGGGCCCTTCCTCAAGAAGATGTTCGACGAAATGCAGCAGAAAAAGAACGGAACCCTGAAGCCTAATGGCAGGAAGCTGTTCATTTACACGGGCCACGACTCGACGGTGGTGAATGTTCTCTCCGCCCTGAAGGTCTGGGAGCGACAGCTGCCCCGCTACTCCTCCATGGTTCTATTCGAGCTGCACAAAAACAAGGAGACCGGTGATTACTGGGTGGAGATATACTTCCGCAACGATCCCAAGGCTCCCGCCCAGAAGCTGACGGTGCCCGGCTGTGAGTTTCAGTGCCCCTTGGATAAGCTGCAGGAGCTGGCCAAGGATGTGCTGCCCACGGAATCGGATACCAAACGCTGCGAGTCTCGAAATGAGGGGTTCACAGAGCCTCCTCTGCGAGGGCCTTGAAAACCAGAATCTAGTCCCGAAGGAAAATTCGAAAAGGTGCTACACTTCTCAGGGAGTGGGACTGCCACAGGCCCACCAGTAAGCCACAACCACCAAGTTAGGTAAATAGTATAAGGAAATAAAAGCGTTAACCCATTTTGGGTTAATCCAAAAAATATTGAATAGTTGATTTAATATAAATAAATGAATAATATACTCTTTCAGAATCGAAAAGCAGTCAATAATTATCGATCCAAAGTGCTTTAAGGTTCTGATCAGAGCCCGAGTTCAGCGTTTGGTGTCAGATATTGTCAGCCGGCGTCATTTTCGCCCCATGTGGCAGCCAAGTTGGCTCATTTCCGCTCTGTGGCGACAGTAGACTGCCGTCGCCGCTATTGCCCAATAGGCCGCTTCCGCTCGGCCTTTGCCAGCGGCAAACGCAAACAACTTCCGCACTTGTTTAGCCAGTTGGATGCGCCCCTCTATCTCCATCTCTAGCTCTCTAGTCACAGCTCCAGTTCAGTTCCATTTCCATTTCTATTGCCGTCGTCATCGCCGTCTCCAGGACCCCTCATGGCCCCCTTGTCTTGCCCATTTTTGCCAGGAGGTGACATTTTTCGCATTGCGGTTTACCATAAACTATTTCATTGGGGAGTTGTGTGCCACCTCGACCATTTCTTTCGGCCCTAACCATCTGCTCGTTCGCTTGTTCGCCATTGTTTACTCGTGTGCGTTGCCATCTCTCTTGGCCCTCTTTCCGCCCCGTCTGTGTGTGTCAGCTCTGCCTCCCCCTGTTTGTGTTAGTGTGTGCATATCTGTAAACTTTATTTGTCAACGGGACGCATATGTTGTGTGTTTGCCAAAAAATAAACGAGTCCCCATGAATGGTACTATTCTCCGTCGAATATTCCCTGGATGCAAACAGCTCGTGTGTTTGTTGCTGCTTTTAATTTTAGCTTAATTTGATTTTCCGGCGGAAGGGGAAGAGTGCGGATAAGTGTGGGTGCCTGACAAATCTATAACTGCATGTGTTGAGCTTTTTATGATTAATGGTGGGTTCCCAGCGGCAAAGGGTGCTACAGGAAGCAAGTAGACGTCATGTGAGCTTAAGAAGGACGGGATTTATATTGTAAAGATGTTATTAAAGGAGGAGAAACCTTACTGAGTAATAAAAAATGATCTATACTTCAAACAAACATGATCAAAGAAAACACACTCATTATTCTCTATTAACCAACCTACCTTCACCTTTATAATATCCTGTGCTTGCACCAGGACAAACTTTACAAATCCCTCATCTCGCGCTGCCTCTTTCGTTTAATCAAATCATAAATAACCCGTGCTCATCATCCTGGGACTCCACATTCATAAATTTCATCATTCCAGACCCCTGCTTCCCAGACTAGCATAATTATTAACCCTATTATGCACTTACTTATAGCAGTCGCTCCTCGTCCCCCGACTGCCGCCGGATTGAGACATATGCCCGGGTCCACAAATCTACTTACAGCAGAATGAAGCTTCAGTTTCAGCTTTGGCCTCAGTTTCATCTCCGGCTCAGTGGAAAAAGTTTGCTCGCCTTCCCAAACTTTTGTGCGGGCTAAGTGCAGGTCTTAGGGTGAAGTTGGGCATTTTTTGCTCCGATTGTGACTGCGACTGCAACTGCGACTGAGGCGAAAGGCAGTGCAGTGTCCGGTTAGCCTCCAAGTTTCCACTGAGCCGCTGCACTTTCGCCCCACATATTTCTGCGGTCAGCTTACTAACGGCTTTTCGATACGGACTGTGCACAGCCGAAACTTTTGCACTTGGCCAAGGAGATAAAATTTGCCGATTTGCGAGAGGGGCGGCGGATCGAAGGTGTCCACCTGCCACCTGCTCCTCCAGCTAATCCCGAGAAGGAAGGAGGTGCATATTAATAAGCTGCACAAATGTTTGCCAGCAAACAAAGTGCCAGGATGCCAGCACGCAGAGTCGGATGCCGTGTAGTTCAGTCTATTAAAAGGCACAATAGACTTCCTCCCCCCAAAACCCAGGATTTAAGCAAGGCATGGGGCATGTGATGCTTCATTTCCGCTTTTCTTAAGAGTACACGGAAACAAAAAATGCATGTTAAATATTCTTATCATAAGAAAGATTGAAAATATTATAGTTATATGAAAATCTAAACCTGCCTGTTGCCATTTTTTCTCTGTCTGTAAGAAGAGTGAAAGCTTTCCTCACTCAAACTGTTTGCCGTTTAGTTTCGCATAAAGCGTAGTCTGCCCTGTAAAATGCATAAATCTTTGTTGGCACTGGAGCTCGGCTCAGTCCGGGATTCCGGGCCGGGGTCCTGGGTCCTAGGTCCCAGGTCCTGCATCCTGGCACCCGAGTTTTCAGCTCTCGCCGTACTGGCGCTGCCGCCTGCAGCTGCTTGAGCTTCTTGTTTGTTGCACGTTTCATTTGTCAAAAAAGGTTTAGGAATTTTATTGCCAGTCCCGGCTCTCGGAGCCTGCAACCCAGGGTCCGGTGGGTGGTGGCAAAGTGCCCAGGGAAATGGTGGGTGGGATGTGGCCGAGGTGGCGAACTGCTGCACTTGTCGGCTGCCTTAAGTGGCAACTGCTGGGAGCCCATTGAAGTGCCACTGATAGCACAATAATTTGTAAACGGCTAGCCCCTGACAAGGGCAAAGAAGTGCAAGGTTAACTAACTACCAGCAGGCAATTGAAATTAAAGTCGGTTTGAAATAACTAGATGCGCGGAGGTGAATATTTTGGGGAATTAGAGAATGGCTTGGAGCAATTACCAAAGTCAGCATCAAAGTCTTGCAAAACTTCTGCTACCAAGAAAATAAAAGCAAAAGTATTTAAGAAAAGGTGGCTAAAAGGGTTTTCTTTATAAATTTTAAGTTCAACATGAATAAGTATTTGATGACGTATACGGCAAAGATTCCATTGTATGTTTTGTCTTAGGCAATGACATCTGAAAAGAAAAGGATATTCGATATTCCTTATTACATTTTGAATTATTAATTACTAAAAGAAATTGTAAACCTAAACCTTTACGGACTTATTTGGTAAAAAAAACCGCATTAAAGCATATTTAAATTAGTAGGAACTCTGCATTCGCGTAAGTGAGATAAAATAATAAAGCATACACAAACTTAACTCAATGCCGTAATCAAAACGAATTACATCAAAAAACCCTTGTTTTTAGAATCAAAAGAGCAACCCTGCGACAGAAGGAGAAGCAAACTAAAACTGAGCAAGGAATAGAAAATGGGGAATCAAAATGAAAGCAACGCGATTTTCTATCTAACACTGGCTATAGTACTTATATGCAGCGTGTTCATATGGTATTTCTCGGGCTTCCATCACGAGGTGGTCAAGTTCAAATTGATCCTGGTGGCGTTCCTGGCAGTCATCCTGGTCCACACCATCGTCATCACGCCCATTAAGTTCGCCATACTGGCTATCGATGCCGCTTTGTTTCCAGCTGCTCAGTCTGCCGTTTATCCCGATGAAAGAGCCAAGGCTGAGACGTTATTGGAGAGTGTCAGATTCCGTCTTAAAATGCTGCGCAGTGAGCTGTTGATCACGGAGAGCCATCGCAATGAGGAACTGAACCTGAAGTACCAAACGATTACCGAAGAACTCAAGCGAATGGGCAATCTGTTCCTGATGTCGTTGCTTTTGAACGTAGAGAGGTCTGAGAGTCAGTGGGTATATTTTAACACCGCCAACATGATGTCCCTTTTCAACTATAATCACACCTCAACTTTGGGCCTATCTAACGTGCTCGTCCTGCCGAATGTGTACGCCTTCATAGAACTTTCGCTAATCATTCCCTTCACGGACACGAGTGATATAAGTGGTGGCGTTCCGTGGATTCATGCGGAGGGGACTAGATTGCTGGGAGTGGTGAGACTGAGGCAAGTGAGAAACAGGGACAGGGGCGGGGGACTGGTAAAGCCCTATTTCGAAAATAAGGACTACTCTGAAGGCTGGGCATTGCCGTACAAAAGGGCACCGTTCACGGATAAGTTCTGGCAGATTTACCAGCCGTGGGTGGCACATGAACCGAATATTCAGGACCGTATTATCCTGAGCGTCAGCCACCGTGGCGGTTTTATCTCCTATCCGGAAGTTACGGGCTACGTGAACCTCCTCTGCGACACCCGCGCGAAAAGCATGATAGTGCTGAACTACCTAAGGAACCATAAATGGCTGGACTTGAATACCTCCGCCCTGTTTATGGACTTCACTCTGTACAATGCGGATGCAAACCTCTTCAGCGTCTGCACACTGTGGCTGGAGCAGTTTCCGTTTGGGGGAATCCAAACGCACCTGAAGATCGAGAGCTCCAGGTGCCTCGAAGGAATGAACGACTTAAGTGCTCTTGGAGTGTTGGCTCTGTATCTTTTCGTCATCGCCTGGTTGATGTATGCCAAGGCGTTCTGGGTTAAGGTGTGGTACGAGCCCAAACAGCTGAAGAATCCGTGGATGATAGTAGATGCCTTGATCCTGATACTCTGCTCGTTGGCGGTTGTGCTCCGTGGAATTCGGGACAACATGGTCAGAGGAATGATTCGAAGAGTGGAAATTTCTGTAATGGTCGAGTTTATCAACTTTAAAGAGCCGGCAATGCTGTCCTACCTTTGCAAAATACTGGAAGGGTTTTCCATGGCGCTGATTACGATGCGTCTGTGGAAGGCGATGCAGTTTACCAGCACCTTCCGGCTCTTTACGACCACGCTATATCTGGCCAAGAGCGACCTTCTGTGGACGATCATGGTGACGCTGATTTTTCTATTCGCCATTGCAACTGCAGCGGTCACCATCAATGGTAACAATGCCATTCAGTTTAGTACTGTGCTGAAGGGAATTATTTCTCTCACATGCTTTGCCTTTGGCTTTAGTAGCCACGTCGAGCCGGCCGATCTTTTCTACGGTGGAAAGCTTATTGGAATTGTGCTGTACATCATTCTGGCCTTCGTGGTGAAGATGCTGCTTATCAATATTATTGTGTCCATTCTGGAGAATCAGATGGCACAAGTCAAGGCGCAAAGGGACAAAGAGCTAAAGAGTCAAAAGAGTCGTTTGACATACTGCCAGTTCCTTCGCGTAGAGTACGCATACGTAATTAACTTTCTTCGCAAATTTTTACGTTCGAGATTGAAATACTCGCCAAGGGGCCGCACCGTTGCCGAGAATATTCAACGTGAACTGAATGAACGGTCAAGGACGACAAAAAAAATGCGTTCCATTTATCATGTTGACGAGCGCCGCAAAATAGACGATAGTCTTATTCAGCTAAGATATAGGGAGCGAATTGAGAAAACTATAACCCTGACGGCCATCCTGCAGACCCAGATGGAGTTGATTGAGCGTCTAATGTTTGGGGATGAAGAAGGCAATCTACCACCTCTCCGGAAGGTCGAGAATCCTCGCACATCTGGTCAAAGTCAGAAAACTAAAAATAAATAATAACAAGAAATGAATAAATATAAATATTTAATTGGATGCAAGTATAATTAATTTGTAAGAAGCCAAATAATTTTTTTAATAAACAAATAAACAAATGTTGATTTTATTTGGGCGTTGTGCAATATTTGTTACCATTTTCCCTGCCATCTGTCCTTTTTTTTAGCTTTTCTATAAATTTAAGAATAAATTTCATAGTGCTCTTGGCATCTTTTATTTCCGCATTTGTTTCTTATTAATATAAATATTTTACATTGCAGCAATCAAATTAAACCGGCTTCCTTCTAGGGCGAAACCATAGAACTGCCTTTCAGTAAAAAACTATATAAAAAACAAAAAACATCCTAAAAAACAAAATTTTTCATTAAGTTTAAGTATGCAGATTAAAATATCATTATTGCTTTACAGGATTTTTTTGAATCTAAATTAAATTCAAAATAATTCAAATAAAATTCCATCAGTTTGATCTGATAGCCCCGAATTAAGTTGATAATGTCTGAAGGAGACCTCCTGCCCATCATAAGAGTAAATAGTCTATTGGTTTGGGGAATTTTTTGTTTATGTCATGGCTAAATAATTATGCGCAAACAGGCAAAACTTTAGACTTGAAAAGGCTTTTAAGGCAATTTGGCGCTCGCTTTGTTCGACTTGTTTGCTATCCGAGCATCCTGGCTGCGCTCCAAGTCTCCGAACTAAATGACTTGGCGAGGGGGCTGCACATCCCTTACTATATTTTTCCTTTCCGATGCGATGCCAATTCACTATTGTTATGAAGTAGGCAAATAAAAATTTAATACGCATGCTTTTAGGCCGAGCCCAACTGCAAACTATTCCCAGTGAAATCTGAGCTAAATGCTAGCGCCCAAATGGACTTTACAAACCGATCTCCCGAGCTAAACAATTGCGAGTCGAAACTTTTGCGCCGCTGCTCCGTCAGACGAACAGACAGCCAGTCTGGCAAGTGTTTTTCTATATATTTTTTGTGGTACTTATGTCACCCAGGGGGACTGGAAAACTTTTATAATTATTAGCAACAAATGAGCAGTGACAGAGCACTTGTGCCGTGACTGTAACTTTGCAGTTTTCTAGCTTTTTATTTCCACCGCCCAGACGGCAGAAATCACAAATGATCCCGCCCTCAATTTAAAAGTTTTAACAACCTGACTGTTTCTGGATTTCACTCTGCAGGCTTAGGTGAGGCAGGTGCTGTGTGTGTGTTATACCTGAAGACAAACGGCAAAAGAAAGAGTGGCCAAATCAGGGGCCATGTGCACTGCCCTTAGATGCGTGGGTAAGTAAGTATGAGTAAGTACGGGGGAGTGAGCTGCCCCAAAAGTTTTACATTTTGGATCTTTATACCCTTGCAGGGTATTATCAGAACAATGAGGGAATAATAGAAAAAATCATTTGGCCACTTATTATTATTTCAGAATTTCGATTTTAATTTTATAATTCAATTGCAATCTGCAAGGGTATAAAAACTTCGGAGAACCGAACTTAGCTACCTTTCTTGTATGCAACCACAAATCAGTAGCTAAAAGTATGCATTACTATTTGCTCGCCGTTCAGGGTTGCTCGCACTTAGCAGTTGCCTGCTATGACACCGACTCTGCAGAAAACTATTCCCAAAAGCAGGAGACCGAGTTCGTTTTGTTGACCTTTGTTCAGTTTTCTTGGTAGCAAAATTGAGATCAGTTTATCCTTATTTGAGGACATTTCATATATTCTACTAGAATAAATTGTATAATTATATACATAATTCACCTACATTTATTATGTCGTCAGCAGACTTCCGTAAATTAAAACAAATTTTAAATAAAAAACAAGAAAGGAAGCTAACTTCGTCTCACCGAAGTTTATATACCCTTGCAGATTGCAATTGAACTATAAAACTAAAATCGAAATTCTGAAATAATAATAAGTGGCCAAATCCCAAATTTGATTAAAATATTTTGAGAAATAGTGAAACTATGAATTTTTTGTTATTACTCTGATTGTTCCTATGACAGCTATAGGATATAATCGTCTGATTTTTATGAAATTAAAACTAAGATTCTCAAATAATATTAAGTGGCCAAATCTCAAATTTGATGAAAATATCTTGAGAAACAGCGAAGTTAGGATTTTGTTTATTGTTTTCCTGATTTTTCCTATAGGAGCTATAGGATATAGTCGGCCGATTTTCGTGAAATTAAAACTAAAATTCTGAAATAATATTAAGTGGACAAATCTCAAATTTGATGAATATATTTTAAGAAGCTGCGGAGATAATTTTTTTTTGTATTATTTTTCTGATTGTTTCTACGACAGCTATAGGATGCATTCTATAGAATATATAAAATAATAATTAATGGCCAAATATCGAATTTGGTGGAATTATGTTGAAAACTGACAAAGTTATAATTTTTTTTCGAAAATTTTACGGATCGTTCCTATGGCAGCTATATGATATAGTCGTCCGATCCGGCCCGTTCCAACATATGTACGAGTGATAGTATATAGAAGACTAACAGCGAAGTTTCATTCAGATAACTTTAAAACTGAGGGACTAGTTTGCGTAGAAACGGACAGACATATTTTCATCAAACTTAAGATTTCGTCACTTAATATTATTCCAGAATTTCGGTTTAAATTTCATTAAAGTCGGACGACTATATTCTATAGCTGCCATAGCACCAGGGAAATAATAAAACAAATCATATCTCGGTTGTTTCTCAACATATTCTCATCTCATCAAATTTGACATTCGACCATTTAATATTATCTCAGAATTTCGTTTTTATTTAAATAGCTCAATTGTAATCTGCAAGGGTATATAAACTTCGGTAAGCCGAAGTTAGGTTCTTTTCTTGTTTTCAGTTTATCTTACCAGTTTTGTCTTTTAAATATTTTTGAAATGATCGGATTCATTTCAATCAAGTGTGTTTTGAAACGTTTCTAAATAATAATAATTAATTCATTAATTCAAGGAAAGAATTCATATTTATTTACAAATTCTCAAAAAAAAAATGTTTTAATTGCTTATATTTAAGTTAACTCAGCTTTGTCGACCGCCCTTTAAGAATACCCCACAAACATTTTCCCAGTCACATTTGTGTGAGTTCTCTTATGGAATCGCTTTACAAGCGGATTTCTCTTTAGGTCAGAAACTTCTCTATGGAAGAGAAGCTGCTGAATGGAAGCCAGAGCAAAAAGCTAGAGCAAAAAGCACTCTCTCCCATCCAAACGAGCCAACTTCGTGATGCAGACTTTTGGGTTAAAGTTTCCGCGGAGATACGAGTGGTCGTGTGTGAGTTAGGTATCTCTGCCGACAGGATTCGTGGCAGGATTTAATTCATAACTCGAGTGCCGTGTCCTCGGTGTACAGCCAAGGTTAAGTGCTGCTGCTGCGGCAAACACGTCACTCCTCAGTCCTGAATTCCTGAATCCATCGAAGGAGTGTATGTGTGTGTGTGTGGGAGTTCTCACCGCGGCCAGGGACTTGTCTTTTTCTTTGTTTTATTTTTATGTTTGCCGCTACTTGAGCACGAACACCCCCCACCCAACAGCAAGAAAAGAAATTCCTTCATTTCCTAAATTCGAAAAAGGAAAAGGAGGAGTTTCCATAAAAAATTGCCTGGAAATACAACACATCTACTTTGTCTTTAATCCGTGCTGAAAAAAGAAGCCCCTTTTGATTGAAATCGCCATTTACTAAATGACATTGACTCCAGAAAAAGCAGAGGACCAGCGACCCGACATAATCAGACCTTGTCACGCCCAAGCAAAAAATTCCAAAAAATAATGATTTGCATAAAACTTTGCTGGGAAATTTTAAAGCCACTTTGACCTTCGGTGTATCATTTTTTAAGCCTCAAAACCCCGAACCTTTTTAATTTACGCGACACGTTTCTAGTACGTTTTTAAGGAACGTTTGAGGAGGAAGGTAGACCGCCGCCATAAACAAACGATGGCCAAAAGCAATGCAAGAAATATTGGGGCAATCAAAAATGCAAATGTCACTACGTGAATTGTTAAATCGCAGGACGAATCCTTCCTTCGAAACTGCCCAGGGGCGGCTGTTGCTTGGCTGGGCAGGTGGGGTCAATAAATTTCCCTGCAATTCCGGGCCACATTAATTCAAACTTATACATATACATATATTTTCCGCCGTATTTATCGCAAAAAGTTAATTGCCAGCCCGTGCTCTCTATTAATCATATTCCATAATTTGTTTAGCCTAATTAGCCATATAGATAGGCGCAGGGAGGCTTTGGAGGGATTCCCCTTCCTTTGCTTCTTCGGTGCTGGTGGAATTCAGCCAAGGATAGGCCTGATCATTAGCCAGGACACCAGCGAGAGTTTCCAAGATTTTCGTAGGGAACCAGAGGCCGGTGGGCGGCATAGATTGGAGTTCAACAGAAGCCCCATTAAATCATGTATAATTACAATCAATAATTAGCTTGTTTTTCCGGATTTTTCCGAAATTTCGGTATACATTTTCAAGCTCTGAATTAAAAACAAGAATTGAAGGATATTTACAGTAAATTTACCTACTTAGGAAAAATATTTGAATTAATTGTGTCGATTTTGCTAATACTTATTAATAATTACTCTTTAAATATTTAGTAAATAAAAAACAAAATTTAATTTGAGAGCCAAAGATAAAGAGTCGAAACACATTAAGCATGAATATAATATTTCGGGAACACAACGAACTCTGCCTGTACGTTGTTAACCCGAGTAATCCTTTCTCATAATCAAATTAAACGGAAAACAAGAAAATAATCTTAGCAAACATGCGCCGGCTCGTGTAGTCGTGTTTTGAAGCATCCTTGCATCAGATTTCGTGTTGCAGCCAAGTCAAACATTAAGCGAAATGTCGTCGGGCCATTATTCAGCCATTTTGCGCCTTGTCGGCAAACAAAATTAACAGCCAGCGGGTAACATCTACCGGCAGACAAACGGCAGAAGGGAACGGGAACAGCATAAAGAAGTCATAAAGTTTTGTAACTAGGCCTTGTTTCTTTTTGAATTTTTCAAATCTGTACCTAGAGCAATACTAGCTTCATTTCCATCGCCATTTTTTATGCCCTTCCTGTGGATTTATTGTTACTTTGTATAAAAAGTGGTTTGAATAATGAATATTTTATACATGTTTTGGACAAAGAAATTTACATTCTAAAATTTTATTCCTACCAAAGTTCTTTATCAAAGTACATAATATAATATGTATATATATATTTATAATATTTAATTAGTCTAGTCAAAAGCTAAGTTCATGTTTTTTTAAGTTCTTTATTGTAAATGAAAATTGGAATAAATTAACTTTAAAAAGTGAATTTACTTGAATTTGTTGTACTCACATCTTTTACTAATTAAGGAAAACAGTGAGTTATACAGCTATTTATTTATATTATAAATCCCAATAGAACTATTAAATAATATTTTATTTTAATTTGTTCTGAATGTAATACATATTAAAAATTAGGTACAGTCAGAGCTTATATCTTCCTATTTCACAGCTCCCATTGCAGTGCATTTAATAAAGGGTATCTGAGTATTTGTTTCCGGCTTTAAGACACATTTTTTACGTTCTGACATGCGCCGCCTTTTTTAATGCAAAACTCGTGTAGAGTTGGGAGACTTTTCGTCCTGCTTCTCCCGAATTTTCAGAGTTGAGGCTGTGCACTGTTTTGCTTGTTTTTGCCATTAACAGCAATTACAAAATGGCAAACAAAAACGTAACCGACAAAAAAAGGGGCGCGGACGCTGGGCAAGGGCGAACTTTTAATTATTTAGACGGGCGAACGCAAAAGTCGCGTTCCCACTTTTATACATTTTGCGTTTCGCTTTAGTTTTTCCTTTTGTCGGATGCAGTTGCAGATTTTTCGGTCGGGACGTGACGTCCACCTGGCAGGTAACTTAATTATGCAACGCATTCGCCACCTCTTGAAATCCTCTGTTTTTGTTATTGCAAGTTGTAACTAATCAAATTAAAGGCCAGCCCAGAGCAAGGAATTTGGCAAAACAGAAAAAAGGAAAGAGAAGTAAAGCGCCAACGCGCAAATCCTTGAGAATGTGGGGCTATCCAGCCCTGTGGCAGGCGATAACATATGCCGGGGATTTTTTCGGCTCTGCTTTTGGCTTCTGGCAGCTGCGAGGAACTGCCATCTTCTATCTAAACGCGCGAACGCAAAAATGGCCATTTAAATTGTGCATCAATGCATGAAATGCGCCATGAAAGCGTTTTAGATAAGCGGAAACGCGAAACTAACAAATAACCACGGGCCCATGGAGCAAAATTGGATTGGTGCACTGCGGGAAATAAAAAAGACACAGTTCCCACATGGTCCTTGGTGTATGGTAAGAGTAAAAGTAACAGTTAAGCATAATTTGTGGGAAAAAAACGAAACTCTAAATAAGCTTTTTACAAGTTCTGATTCTTGTGCTAACTTATCACATGTGTTGAAGTTGTTATGTGCGCATGTTAGTTCTTCGTATAAGAGAATTGACAACCCTTTCTCTAAGTGCGTTAAAGGAGCAAAGAGCTTTGTCAGTTAAGTTGGTAATCAGTCGTGGTGAAATTTATTTAAAGGCATGATGTGGCTTTAAAGATTTACAGAACCAAAGGCGAAGAAAAGGCCAAAGGAGCTGCGAAAGGCGCCGCAATGGGTGCTGCCAAGGGAGCAGCAGCATACTTCGCAATCACGGGAGCAGCCAGAGGGGTGGCCACAGGAGCGATCACGGGGGCAGCAGCGATTCCATTGTAGTTCCTGGCGATCACCTGGCTACTCCTGGCTGTCACCACTGGAGCAGGAGCGGCCACAACAGCAGCGGGAGCAGCGTACGCCAGGGGAGAACTGTATGCCAGAGGAGCGGTGTAGGCCAGAGGAGCACCCAGAAGTCCTGGCTTGGCAGCAGCGCAGGCAACGAGAGCGAGGACAACGACGGCCTGTAAAACAGAAGGTGTAATTAATCAAACTCCTCAAAGTTTCTTCCTTTAAGATCTTACGGATTTGAACATATTGGCGGAATTTGTTTGTTTTGCTTCTTTGCAAAGCTGGTAACTGTTTGATGTCCCACTGCTCCGGCTCGAGCTTATTTATACCCAAAAACCGTCTTCAGCCGTGACGCACTCAGTTCATTGAAATGCTCAATCGGTATCCCGTTACCATTTGCACTTTACCATTGTTTATGTGATTTCCCACTGCTGAATTTGGAATAAATGCTGGTGGCCACTGAATTCGTTACCCTGAGGTCACAGTCGAATCTCGTCGCATTGAGGGTGTATAAATAGCTCCTTGGCAGGTGATAAACGGCATCAGACAAGTTCAAGTCTCCGAACTGCAAGCAGCAAATCCTACCTACAAAATGTTCAAATCCGTGAGTTTTGAGACCGGAGAGAATGGATAAAGTGATCTTACGCATTTCCCTTTGCAGGCTGTTGTCATCATGGCCATCGTTGCCTGCGCTGCTGCCAAGCCAGGACTCCTGGGAGCTCCTCTGGCATACACTGCTCCTCTGGCGTACGCTGCTCCCGCTGCTGTGGTTGCTGCACCTGCTCCAGTGGTGACAGCCACGAGTAGCCAGGTGATCGCCAGGAACTACAA
>VNJQ01007270.1:0-27890 GCA_008042515.1 Drosophila truncata
GGCACAAACATTAAACATTAAAACATAAAAAAAAGTATATTAACAACATTTTTCAAGCAATTTCATATTTGTTTTGTTTTTTTTGGTTTGATTGCGATTTTCATATTTGTTTTGTTTTTTTTGTTTTGACCGCGATTTTCATATTTGAATTTTTTTTAACAAATTTTTGTTTTGTTTTGATTGCGATTTCTTCATATTTGAACAGCTTAAAGCTCATCGACTCCAAAACACGGCACACGGCGCCCGTTACAGTTCCTGGTGAAAATTAAGTCAGAAAACTTTTGGAGCAGCTACACAGCAGTCAGTCTCGGCAGCAGTAAAGGTGTGTGTTCGGGATTCGCGGGTCAAACGGCGAACGCTAACGCGGGATATTGTTATAATATTTGAACTATAACTAGTCGGCGCTTATCTAACCGTAAACGCGATTCCTCGTCTTGTAAGCACTACTCTCCATCTGCATCGGGGGCCAATTAACTAAGCAAATTTGCACTGAAAACAAATTAAGAAATCCTGCCATTAAAAAAGATCTCGTCGTGGTATGCTCCTCGCTCAAGGTCTTGGGCCTCCGCTCCTCGGAGTTTGCCGAGTTGTGAAAACACATATATATAAATATAATGCGATTTTAATGTCTCGGATCGGATCGGATCGACTCGGCTCTGCGAATCTGCGCCCACAATAAACAGTCGCGTCGCGTTGTCTCTTCATAAATAGTTTTGTACTGTTTTTCGGTGAACCCTTGGATTTTGTGTTATGTGTACATTCGTACATGTGTCGCGCCGACTCAATGCCAAAACCAGTTTCGGTCTTTTTCTCAAGTTTGGCAAAAAAAAAAACATACAGTATTCAGGGAATACCAGAGAAGCTCCTTTCCTATATTTTGATTACATTATAATTGATTGTTTTTGTACTTGGCCAGGTCTCTATATAGACACGTCGCACACTATTAAAAAAATTAAGTGTTGGCAGCCCCTAACTGAGCTCTCTACGTGATAATGCTTAGTTTTCCGAATTTGAGACGTGGGATTTGGCTTCCTTTTAATGGCTTATTAATTTGACTACTGCTGCGATTTCTATAACCATAAATTATCAGTATCTAGCAATTTAAGAGATAATTTACTGCTGGAACTCAAGGCTTAAGCAGCACACTGAGTTTAAATTAAGTCAGTTAATCTATAGTCTTCATAGTTGATTATTAAGCAGACGAACACGGGATCAAAATAATAAAAGTCTTGTTACAAACTGTTATCTTTTTGGGGGAGGAACTCAGGCTACTCTAACTGGGCAAGCTCCAACTGGCGCTTGGCTAATTAATTCACACAAATCGAGCGTGTTGAACACAGTTTTGAGTCATCGCCAGCCGTCGTCTGTCTGTGTTTCCCCCGCGGCACCACTCCACACTCAAGAAGTCCATCCATACAACCATTCACTTGTCCGATAATTATTTTGTTTGCAAACAGACACACAATTGAGCCACTGTTGGCACTCGATCATATTTCGCATTGTTTGGCTTTTTGTTTTACTTATCAGCGGCCTAGCAGAGCGCTAACACAGCTAATAGGGCTCTCTTATCGGCCAGGTACTTTCTTGAGCACTTATCTTGTAGTACCTTAGTACCAAGTCCAACTTCTCATTGTTAAATTATTTGTTTCAATTTAGCCTTAGCAATAACAGGCCTCTAACAGAACTGGCGGAGCTCTGAGCGCTTCTCGCGCAGCAACTCAATTCTTTCCGATACGTAACCCGTAGTGGGCGAGCGGATGAGGTCCGCTGATGTGTGTATATTATAAAGATATATATATAAAGATATATAAAGATTGGAATTACGAACCCTGAATTTCAATGTTAATTAATCTGTAATCTAGCGTGTGTGACTTCGTCAGAAAACCAGTTCGCGTGTGTTCGCATATTTACACCCACTTCCCGGGGAATTCCCCCGGCAGCCTAAAGTTTCTACGAGAGTCGCTGAGAAAGAGAAGCCATTACGAAAAGAGGATTTCTTAATTTCTTAAAAAACCTTTATGTGGTTACCCACCTTGGCCGTCGCCACAGACTCTTCCCAGAGCAGATTTGCATAAGTAACCTGTTGAAAAACAAACACGTCGAACTTTAAAACGCATACCCAGTTTCGTTAAGATAAATACATATTGAACGCCGGAACACGAAAAAATAACCTGTGAGCAAAACACTCAGACTGCGATTTTATTGTTTATTTTCCCATCTATACCCAGTATCTGTTGCCTACCTCTGACGGTGGGCAGTGTTCTCAGTTATCGTTATTCGTGAAATGCAAGTGCCATACAATAATCTATAGCTGAAGAAAGAGTGAGCAGGAAGACTCTGTTGATTAACAGCAAACAACCTGAAGTTGCTGGCATTATTCATAGCCTCCATCGCCTGAGAGCTGGGTAAGTTTGCTATGGGAATAGCTGTTGTGATCAGCATATAAGTAGTATTCCCTATAAAATATACATAGTTCCGCCTTTCAAAGAATTTCCTCCTTCAAAATTGTGTCACTTTAAGAATTCCAACGAAACAAACCGAAATAAAATTAATGGCTTCTGAATGAGGTGCTGTTTATTTTAATAGGCTTATGAGTTCTGTCCATCTACGAATAGATTTTAAATGGTTTCTATCAGATTTAAGCATTAATTACGTCGTATTTAATACGGCTTAATGTTGTGACGATTGGATTTAATTAAAGACTAGAGCATTTCAAGTTTCCTATTTTTGGTTGGGGGTTTTTATCGGTTGTACCGGTCAAAGATTGACTGGTATTCCCTGATTGAAAACCAAAGAAAAACACTCGACCATGTTTACCCAACTGTTCTCGATGCACCTTTTATTGAGTCACTGTACGAATTTTGCAATAATTTTATGTGGAGAAATGGCTGCCGGCCACCTGAAGGTGGTGCTGTTTCTTTCGCCTCCAAATTGGAAATCTGTTCGATTCGAATTCGTATTTGTTAAATGTTTTGTTTACACTTTTGCACATTTGGCCGCTGCGAGGGAATTGTTGTTGAAACACATCTCGGGAATATTGTTTATTGTTTGCTTTAAAGTCTGTTTATTTCAATACAATTTTGCTCTTACTTCCAGGGCATTAGATAAAAATATATAAAACATTTCCACTGCACTGCACCCCCACCCGCCGCAATAATGTACTATCTAAATACTAGAAAATATTACAAGCTGCGGCGATTAGCTTTCTATTCAATTGATATTATCGGGCTTTTCCCGCTGTGCATTTCCATGATAAGCTCTAAATGCAATTACCAATTAATTGTGAAATGCTTTTCCAGTTGCCAGCTATATGGCTTGACTCAACTTCTGGCTAGGGATCATTGCCAAACACCTGATGGTGGCCATAAAACACTGCCTGGATACCGATAATGGTTTTTCTGGCTCTCTGCGAAACTAGTTCTAGGGGTGTTTTGGAAAACTAAGTTTCTTTTTTATTAATTACTTTTTCAACAACTTTTTATCGGCTGAGGCAATGCAATAACTCATGATAAAACCAAGTGCATTTAAAGTAAACGAAAAAAAAGAACAAGCATTATTAGGAACTACAATTAATTTTAGATTTAATATGAGAGTTCTTTGTCCAAATATATAAGGATCTGTATCTGTAAAATCTAAAAAAATCAATCTATAGAAATGTATTTTCGGTTTCCTGTGCCAGAGCAAATGGAAATAAATAAGCTCTTTCTTAGTCTCTTATTAGTTTTTGAGATATACCCATCAAGTATTTTGAGGGTATTTCAAAATTCCCCAATTGTCCAACTCTGTGGCTTTCCTCCAACCCAAAGAGCCTTTCATCATGGCTAATGAGCGGGAACAGACATATCCCAATGACGACCGTTTATCTTCCCGAGTCTCGAGTTCCCCAATGGGCGATCTGTTGACTGTCCCTGCTCCCCTGCTCCCACTCGTCCATTTCGAGCGCCGTGGGGCACAAAAGGAGGGTGTCAGTGGAATAATATTTGGCGAACTTGCCACCCGCCCACAAGCCCACTCTCGAGTAATAGAACGTCTATAGCTCTTCTGCGGGGCCTCCGCCTTTGTTTACAAGCCGCAGACAGCATCGGCGTCTAAAAATACTCCAGTTTGGAATTTTCTCATGAAAATCCACACAAGAGCCAGCCCGTCAATGGGATTGGGCCATTAAAATTGCTTTTTGCCAAGTGTTTGTTTGCTGCGAAAACAGAAAACATAGAACTCTATAGGTAAAGGGTGAAGGGGCGCCTCTGTAATCGTGTGTTATCAGGACCGTAAACCCACCGCAGTTCACCACAGCCAACCACCTTCGGTATGGTGACTTGTATCCCCTCTTCAAGCGCAGGGTTTCCTTCTGTCTTCGGGCGATTAGTTCCACTTTGTGATACGGACAGCAAGCCAGAAGTCGCGCAGAGCCCTCGAGAAGATAATGGGAATATAGTGTATATAAGACAGAGCCCAGGGCTTTTTGGTGGCAGACGTGATAAGAAAACACTCGAAAACAACAGAAAAAAACCCAAAAAGACAAAGAGCCAAACCGAAAACGGATAAAGAAATATAAATGAAATATAATTTATGTGACTTCGGGGTTTTAAAAATTCGCTTCCGTGTAAAAATATATACGCCAAGTTTAATAGGATTGGCCGGCTAATGTTTATTTTGTTCGGTCATTTTCGATATTAATATGTTGACGGTGTCGTTGTCGTCGCCCAGTTGCTGTTTTGTTTGAATTGTAATAAATTGCGCATACGTCGTGTGTGTGCTGAGCCGCTTCGATAAATCTTCATTGCTTCGGCCGAAGTCTAATGGGATTCTGATGGCTCTTACCCAGCGGATGACTCAGGGCGCTAGTTTTCAGAGTCAATAACTTGGCACAGGACCCCCACCCTACCTGACCATGGACAATCCCCAAATAATCAGAATTAAACCGATACAGATAATAATAAACGAATCCAAGCCGAGTAGCAGCAGCAACCTGAGGAGTCGCATTGCAGAGCATCTGTAAGTAATCGGAGTAGGCAGCGAATGGTTCACGATTTCACTGGAACTGGGGACTCGATAAGTCGTTACTCTGCATACACATATATAGACAAATAAATAAGCAACTCGTATTCCTTTGTCAGACATAAGCAGCGCCGTTGGCCAATTGACTTTATCTTATCGGTTACCGGCCACAAATAAGACATTTTATGAGTCGGCCCGCAAAAAAACACCCATCAAAAGTTGGTTATAATATTACCAGGGAATCATATCTGGGAAGAACCACAATTGTGGGCAGTTTATACTTTAAGCTCATCTGTTAAAAAGAACTTGTAATACCTTTTGGTATTTTTAATTAAATTCATATCTCAATTTAGCTCATAGCCCATTTTTTTCGACTAGACATATTGAGTATGCGTTCAAATGCAAAATGCATATGCGTTACGCATTATATTTTTTATTTGAATTAATTTTCTTGGTTTTATCTTTCACAATAGGAAAATATTATTTCTCGAATGGGAATTCCATGAACTGTAGAAACCAATAACTAGTTTTCGTTCCTATACTGTCTTGAGAACCTATAGAAATTGCAGCCATTTTGCATTCCTTTATGAAATGTCACTACCATCAGTTCAATCAATCGAGCTTTTTAGGCCCTGATCAGACTACTTAATTACCTGGTTTTTTTCAGTGTGCTATTACGACTTATTTTCAAATCGCATTAAACCATTCTCGCTCTGAATAATTATTTGGCCGATCAAAATATACACGAAATATACACAACAAGTGAAGATTTTAAAAGAAATACTGCTTTTATCAAATTGCGGGCGAGTGAGAATCCATATATTGGATAGATCGCTGCCCATAATTCAATTTAATGGCCAATTGTTTCATGGTCTTAATGTTCCGCATGTTTTGATTATTTTTCAAACATGCGTGAAAGAATTGGAATAAATATATATATATATATGATCTGCTGAATATAATTCCCATTCCCCAAGTGCATGTCCGTTCTCAGCGATTAATTATGCTAATTTTCCATCGCCAGATAAGTGCTGCCACTATACCCATTCCATGGCCACCAGTATCCATTTACTCCATTAGCTATCTATATGGGAGTTTAATGTGTTTACTCTCTCGCCCATCATGCTAATTTCGTGGCCCACGCGCCCGAGGTAACCCTCGCTCGTCCTCCTCCCTGGGATCAATGAATATTAGGTGCCCCTGTCCCAGTCCTCGGTGTGATGCAACCGATAAGATAGCCATCGACTGTGGTGATGGTGGGCTTATCTATTCGCACTGCTAATGAATTTATGGCCGGCTCGTTAGCAGCGCTTGAAATGCCATCCCCAGAGAGCTAGGTAATCCTAGCTGGGGGAAGTGGAGTCGGAAGTCGGATGGATGTCACCGCTATTGACAGACGACGGCAGTTACTATCAATTTAACACGAATCCATAAATGTTGGCTGCGCACTCCCCGCGTGCCTGACCTTATGATTGATGCCCCACGGCGACCGAGAGACCGAGTTAGCATTTCCTCCTCGCAGTGGGACAGTCCCATTGGACTCGTTGGCTGCTAATTGCTTGTGACGCTGTCCTTGAAAGCTGCTCCTTTTGTCCTTTTGTCGACCTGTTGCCCATGCATGCATGATTCACTAATTGGCTCGGCTGATGAGCTCCTCCCTTGCCCAAATTAGTGCCTAACTAAGCGGTAAACAGAAAGGACTAACATCCATTTAATAACTAATTCAATTACCGTTCACTGCCTCGGTGAACAACTGTACTTAAGAAAGTTGTATCTGATACAAGAACTACGATATAATTATGGATATTTAATGGAAAAGTAAGGAAAATGTAATAAAAAAACAAACCCTTCCGTAATCTTTAATTTTAGGACTTTCATAATGCCAAAGAAAATCCAACAACGTGGAGGATCGCTCTACTGTGGCGTCACCCTACTGGGAATCATCTGCCTAATTGTATTCCGCCTGATTCCTGGCCTCTCCTTCGGTGTGTTTGCCATGGCCGAACAGGATCACTACCATACCATAGATGACCCAAATGTGCCCTGTAATTTCTACGACACAGTCAATCTCACGGGTCACACAGTCTACCAGAACGGAAGCTACGACTACTACGGCACGCTGATACCCAAGCACTTGGTGGGGACGTACGACTACATCCATCGATCCCTCACGGAGCGGGTGGAGGTGCCGCTCCATGTGCGCGGCTGTGCCTGTAAGCTGAAGGCCTGCCTCAATATCTGCTGTCCGTGGCGCCAGGTCTTCAACAGCCAGAAGGGAGAGTGCATGGTCGATCCGGAGGATCGGCGCATCTGGCCAGATCCCGTCATGCTGAACGTGACGTTTGCCAACGGCAGCATGGAATCCGTGGATATCTTCAAGCAGTTCGCCATCCAGAGCTTCCGGCCGTGCGCCAGAATGTTCTCCTTGCAGCCGGAGGTTAACTACTTCGATGGTTACCTCATCTTTGAGAACGGGTCCATGTTGCGGATGGATGATGACAAGTACATCAAGAAGAACGAGTACTGCCTGGTGCCGACCTTCGTGAATGATACGGATCTTTACTACACCGTGAATCCAGCCAACTGTGACATGCTGGATGAGCGTAATACAGTGAAGATAATCAATGCCTATGGTGAGTGCGAACAATACTATTTCTTAAATAGATGTCATACCACATGACATTTAAAGAAGCTTTAGCTCTTATTCCCCGTGAATAATCTTCTCCCTTCGTCCTTACAGCAATGCTCTTCTCCATTCCGTTCATGATGCTGACCATTGCCGTGTATCTATTGATCCCCGAGCTGAGGAACCAGCATGGCAAGAGCCTGGTCTGTTACCTGGTGGGTCTCTCCGTCGGGTACTCATCGCTGACTTTCGTGCAACTGGAGAAGAACATCGATCCGAGCAGCAATTCGTGCAAGGCCTTTGGCTATACTTCGTATTTCTCCTTTATGGCCGCCTATCTCTGGCTGAATATCATTAGCTTCGATCTGTGGCACAATTTCCGAGGCACGCGGGGCATCAACAGGTTCCAGGAAAAGAAGCGCTTCCTCTTCTATTCCCTGTACTCGTGGGGCCTGGCCCTGGTGTTCCTGGCTTTCACCTTCAGTGCCCAGGAATTCACTTCCTGGCCGAGTTACCTCAAGCCCGGCATCGGGGATGGCACATTCTGTTGGCTAGACATGACCAACTGGTCGGCCATGATCTACTTCTATGGCCCCATACTGGTCATCGTCGTGGCCAACACCGTCATGTTCGTGATGACAGCCATCAAGATCCACAGCGTGCAGCGGGAGATGGCCAGGATAATTGCCGGCGAGAACAGCACCAAGAACTTGCGGACCGAGAAGGACAAGTGAGTGCAGTCCTCGAAGTACTTTCTATCCAACTCCCACCTAAGGAGAGCCCGTCGCGTCTTGTCTTCCCTTAGGTTTGGCCTGTTCCTGCGGCTCTTCCTCATCATGGGCGTCACCTGGCTGTCGGAGCTGATCTCGTTCTTTGTGGGCGCCGACAAGAATTGGTCGAAGATCTTCTACATCTCGGATCTGGCCAATGCCATGCAGGGCTTCCTCATTTTTATGCTGTTCGTGATGAAGAAGAAGGTCAAACACTTGATTACCAACAGGTGAGTGTCTAGTTTTGCTTCGGAGCCTGTGTTTTGTCCCGACCCATTCAGTCATCGATCCTTGTTCCCCTGTGCATTTGTCCAATCTGTAACCCGCCGACCATTCCCAGAACAATACGGGTGCGCAGTCTGCGGCAGACTGAGAGTGTTACAATGGGGCCGAGCACGATATCGATGAAGCAGCGCTTCAAGGAAGCCTCCAGCCAAATCCGAAAACTGGTAGTCATCCGCAATGCATTCGCCAATGGCTCCACCGCCAGTGGGATTCACTCCCACGATGTCTGAGGAGAATCCTCTGTAAGCAGTAGGTTCTGTACTGCTCGATTGTTGTGGCCTCCGACTAAAATTTACTAGCCTTGCAATTTGGTTCCCGGATTTTAGGAATTCTTTGCCAATTAGCCAAATAATGAAGAGACCCTAAAGCTTTTGATGTAGCCCTTGTTTATATATCCCCTCTATGTTGTACTTATTTCATTGTCAGACTGCTTTCGATATTGCTTAACCTCAAGCAGAACAGCAACAGAAACAGCCAGCCGACTAACTCTAGACACCCCAACAACAACACTGACAGCCAACAACACAAACCCGAATCTTCAGCCGCCCAAAGCTAGACCGCAGGCTCAGGCCATAAGAATCAATCCGTCCATAATGCATAGTAGCTAAGCCTAACCCAACTCCTACTTATGTTTTGCGTCTATAATGTGTGTCCATATATATGTGTGTGATGTGTCTTCTCATCGTCGAATCTAAATCATCGCCACCACCGAAGACTCCTGGAGAAGAGACGCTCGAATGGTGTGAACTCGCCCAACGTCTCGACCACCACATCCACCTCAATCGCCTCGGACTCCAATGTGCTACCGAAAAAGCTGCCTCTAAGGGCTGTCGAGACTCCCAAGGCCGCTTCCAGCCCAAAGGCGGCCATCTAAACAGACTGGCCACAGGTAAAACCGAGCGTAGATCTAGCCACTGCCTCCGACTTGGACAAGTGAATAACCACTTACTTGAAAACTAGTTCTAACCCTAATCATAGAAAGTTTCCTCTTGAGTGTATTGGTGCTTGGTCTCTGTATTTCTTTTTAGCTAACAAACAAACCCTGGTAATTCATTAACCCCATTCTAATCAGATTTTTCAACATTGTCTATTCCACTCTGCCCACGCAATGGACATCGTGACGATCCCTGTGCCTCAGATGCTCGAGTGCTCGCGATGGCAGCAACCAGCGACAGAGCCAGTACTCCACCAAGACCACGTCAAGCAGTGTGGCCAACTTGTCGCTGCACGAGAAGCCTTCGTTGGCGGCAGAAAAGCCGCTAATGGCCGCGGATCCTCAGAGAAGCACTACAATTTTTCGCTGAGCATCACAGGACTAGCAGTAGCCTTGGGCCGACGAGCATCGAATAAACCATTTTAGAAATATGTGTCCAGAGTAGGAAGGGAGTTCGAGTTCGAGATCCTAACCTATTCCAAGGACCAGCTCCCACTGCGTCAGCATCAGCCATATTACGGATAGAACTTTACGAAAAGACACTACTATAAGGGAAAGTCCCTATCCATGCATCCAATTCCCCAAAAACCATCCTCACAGCTCCCGTCTCTCTCTTTTTATATGTCATGTGACCACCACGAACAACCTGATTAGTTCTATAAGTCCCCTACGCAGCAGCGCCATATCTAGTATATTTATTCCCATGAAATTATAACCAGCTAAGAGGGATCTTAAAGATAAACCACCTGCATGTACGTACGTAACATAGATGTGCCTTGAAAACATTCAGATTTATATATCTTTTATATCGTTCTCTCTCTGTGCATATCTACATATATATAAATACGCTATCTATATTGGTAAAATAAAAATTACGAGAAATTATAATTGTATGTCAAGCTTAATAAAGCCAAAGATAAAAACAAAAAAATGTTCAAGTGTTAAGGCCATTTCTTTGGCATTGTGTCACTAACATATTCAGGGGAGTTCATTGGTAAGATATTCAAATAAATATGTATGCAAAAGTGTGAAAATTAAAGTAAATTATTCCATTTTAAGGAATAAATACTTTAAACAGAAGAGATTTATAGCAGGGACACTCACCATGTCATGATCGTAGGGAATTATTAGCAAATGTACACACCATTAATATCGTATACCGGTCTTTAACGTGTACATAAAGCGTTTCTGTCAATTTATTAAAAAGCACTCTTCGAGCCTTCAAAGAGTCTTTTTTGTTAAGAATTAATTTTTTATTAAAAATAAAAGAAATTTTTTTTTTAATTGAATCAATGCAATCAGGAGAAATAAAAAGAAAGCCTGCCAATGGGTTGAAATGTCTCTTTTACCTATATTTTAGTTCACTTGTTTCAATCTTGAAGTTCGCTGCTCAGCAGTGACTTAAGAAATCTTTTTTAATCATGGTGATGGTGATTTTTTTAGTTTACTTTGGAGTTTTCCTAAGCTTGCAATAATCAACTGTTTCTTTGATGTCGTGATCTTTAATTAATTGAAAAGGAATGAAACATGTTAAGCTCGCTCACTCACTGGAATAACCTCATGAATGGCTAGAAATAGCTGATTCAACACCACTCGTGCGGTAAGGTGCCTATCAAAAAATGAATTTTGAATGTGCCAGTCGCGCTGGTTGGGATTCCACACATTCGGAAGGGAGAAGGGGCCTGGGCATGGAGCAGTGACTGGTCCCCACCGCTTCTACTTCTGCTGCTGCTGTTGCTGCTTTGCTCTGCCGGTTGTGGTCGCGTCTGGTTTTGGGGCTCGGTGGCTAATCAGTTAGTCTGTTTTTTATTCTTGGCCAGCATGGAGCGACACTGCGGTTGCCACTGCCGGGTCTAAGAGAGAGAGAGAGAGAGCGCGGTCTCTCCATCGTTGTTCACGGTTGTTCTTTTGTCGTTGTCGCAATCACAGACGTTTTTAGACAGCGTCGCTGCCTTCGTCAGTTTTTGGGTTCCAATTGTTGTGGACTCGGATTTGGATTCCGCGAGTGTGCGTGGATTGCATAAAGAGAATTCGACAGCGATCATCGCTTCGCTTATTTGTTTATTTCATTATCGAGCTTCGTGACGTCACGGTGAGCCATGGCTTCGTCTTGGATCATCACATTAGGCCTGGGCTTGGTTTTATCCGTGGGCGTGCGATCGCTTGAGATCGCTAGCGTGGATCATCCCTGCGCCTACGCAAACACGGTCAACATCACGGATGGATTGCGACTGAAGGACGGCTCCTACTCGTACGCCGGAGTGGTGGTTCCTCCCCATTTAATGGCCGAGTACAGCTTCAAGGTGATCGACGGCGTGGAGTACCGGGCCAAGAAGCATCTACGCGGCTGTGTCTGCCTGCTGAAGCCCTGCATCAGCTTTTGCTGCCCACCGGATCTAGTGTTCGATGCCAAGAACTGGAACTGCTCCAGACCCCACCGGATAAGGGAGTCAACTCACGTTGAGTTGACCTACGGCAACAATAGGTCAGTGGAGCAGGTGCGCATCTTGGATCGGTTTGTGGTGCGCACGGAGCTTGGATGTCGAAACAAGTTCGTGGACAAGAAGCACGAGAGCTTCTGGCAGTGGGACCTCTTCGAGAATGGTTCCCTGCAAAGGGATAACCGGCTGTGGACCACTGATGAGTACTGCTTCACCCCATTGGAGCACAAGTCGGAAGAGTGGGAGCTCACGCCGCTCAACTGCGAGCGCTTCCAGACAGGCTACCGGGTGTGGATCTACGCCATTTGTGAGTAGTCCTCCTCCTTGCTATCCAAAATAAAGTTGTAAAATCTTTTCAGGCAGCATTATAGCGATAATTATAAACATCTTTATCCTTTCGCTCCTGGGTTCGGTGAGAGATGCGCGGAAAAGTCACTATGGCCAGCTGATCATCTACTACCTTCTCTCCCTCATCGTGGGCTACTCCCTGTTGGTCTATCTGGCCCTGAAGAATCCAATGAAACTATCGCATGCTTCCTGCAGGAATATAGGTGACTGCTAGAACCTCTTTCCTAAATCCTCCCCTAACTAATTAATCTTATTCCATTCAGGCTTTCTGGCCTACTTTTGCATCCTACTATCCTTCGTCTTCCTGGCCATTTGCAGCTTTGATTTTCTGCTCAAGTTCAGACAGAAGGCCATGAGGAATTGGGTTCGTCGTCTGTGGTATGGCTTATCAGTCTTAGCTGTGGTAGGACTCCGGTTCCTCGTGTCCTTTGCCCAGGACTCCAAGCTACCAAAGCACTACAAGCCAGGCATTGGCGAGGACTACTGCTGGTTTGACGGTGGGTTTTGGCGGGTATAACATATCGTATCAAATTTAACTTTATACTTTTTAATTCAGTCCGCCTTTGGGGCATTTTGATCTACTATTACGCGCCCATTACCATTCTACTCATCTTTAGCATTGTGTGTTGCCTGAAGGCCTACTTTTCCATCTACGAACTGGCACCGGACACTCAGTACATATTGGGAACCCAGTTGAGAATCGTCAAGACTCAGTAGGCGCAGATCTCGAATGCTTCTATTGGTTTTATCCTTATTAACTACTAACTCTTCCTTTTAGTTTTTACGCCTTCAGTGCCTATATAGTCGGCGTGTTTGCGGTGTGGGTCCGTGAAATTGTCGTCTACATACTGGCCAGAGTAAGGGAGCACTTCTTCATAATAGACTTCTGGAGCGGAATTTGCATCCTGGGCCTGGCAATAGCCGGATTTATTCTGTTGCTCGGCAAAAACTTGCATGTAAAATCCTGGTGGGCCATCAATGTGTAAGTTAACGGGAAAAGGAAACTTTAACCCAATATTTAAAATATTTCAAACTTTTACAGTGAATCAAGTCAAACTGATTTAAGTGTGATCAATGCTCGCGTCTACAAGTTCGATGAGAAGGGAGACCTCAAGTCTTCAGGTAATTGGAAAATTTAATTTAATTTTAGTCAAGTTAACACTAATCTTTTTGGTTTTACAGACTCGCCCTACAAGCCAACAGTAACATCTCTTTAGTTGCATTCTGCATCTACTTATCTTATGATTCATTTAAGGCGTCGCTCACAAATATGTCCATAAATTATAAGTGCCTCAGTATATTAGGTATAAGTTTGTTAAATAAACTCAAGTGATGTGCATTTATGTCAGCCAAAGCTGCAGAATGTATCTTTATTTTCTCATGATTATTCTTGAAATTTAGTCTTTAATAATTGCGTATTGTTGCTACCCGAAAACAAATCAGCTAGAAGTTCTCATTCATAAATACCCAATTTTATAGATTTTGCAACTTGTCAACCATTTTCTCCCCTCTGCTATTATCAGCTTTATGAATAATTTTTGCCTTGAGCCAAAGGTCTTCCAATCGTAAACTATTCCTCGAATATCCACCCCTCGAGAGCCTTCTCCTTTGTGACTTTGTGACGTGCTTCGTCTGGGTTGGGTTTGGGATTAACCGAGAGCTACTAAGTGGCACGCAACAAATGTTCGGTTAATGACGCAATTGAGAATGGGCGAGAGCTGACTTTATCCGTATCGCTATATCTGCCCTAGTATCTGTATCTGTCGCTGTTTCCATGCCTCCGTCTATAGAATGTCCGGTGCGCGAATAGTTTCCAAAAGTTAAGTGAAGTGTAACTCAGTAGTGAATAGTGGATTCACTATAAACCCTTTATAAACCCTTAACTTGAGTTTGTTAGAGGATTCATTAAAAATAGAAGAAACTTTATGAAAGCTTTAACCTTGAGTATTAACACTTTGTGATAAGTTTATTGTTGGTTAAATATAGGTGTGGTAAGCTACGATATGTGGGCTTATCTATGGTTCTCAAATAAAAAAGACAAATATTATCTCTTTTCTTTTCCTCATGGGAAAATCTCCTGGCATCCGCAATCCATTTAATCATAATTTTTCCGACTATTTTTTAAAGCATTTATAGAGCATTTTCCCAACCATCTTGATGTTTAGTCAACAGTCTGCTTTCCCCCTTTTTTTTTTGTTCTTTTGTTGTAAACAAAATGCCGCATGTTCCTGGGACGACGCGAAATAAAGTGGGTGTGCGCCTTGCCACACCACACACACCTCACCACAAACACTACACCACCACTGACCGTCTGTCTTGCCTTCGATTGAGTTCGCCGGGATTCGGATTAGCAGTCCAACTTCGGCGAGTGTCAGGTGCAGGCTGATGATGATCCGCCGCTCACTCAATTAGCAGCTCTCGCACCTGTGCCCCTCCAGTCATCAGTGCATTACATTTACCCATTCGGTCGGTCAGTCCATTTCGATACCATTTCCATACCAATTCGATTTGGATTCGGATTTGGCAATCGTCCGGAGGTAAACACGCATAAATTGGACGCTCTAGTGTAAACAAAAACACATCCCGGAGCAGGCAGAGCCAAAGATTCGTTCGGCAGTCGAGAATGTCTCTTCGAATGGCGCAGTTGTGTACTCTGGGTATGAAGATCCTTCTCCTCATCTGCACAGTCCACTTTTGCTGGGGATACCACGAGGAGACACACTATCCCTGTGCCTTCATTGACACCGCCAACATCTCGGGGAGCTACAACTCGGATGGCTCCTACATCCACAATTGGACAGTGATTCCACGTCATCTGGTGGCCGCCTACGACTTTGTCATCGAGAATGGCATCCGCATACCGGCCCCCATTCACCTCAGGGCCTGTGTGTGTAAAACTAGGCCCTGCGTAAGGATTTGCTGTCCGGAGGGGCAGACCTATGATCTTGTAAGCAGGCAGTGCGAGGTACCAACACGGGGATTATCCAGTCTTCCTTCGGAAAGCCACATGGAAGTGGAGCTGAACAACGGCAGCCTGAGGGATACCGAACTAAGGACACGCTTCAGCATTCATGTGGGAACGCCGTGTGAGCACATGAAGGCGGTGACCAAGGGATCGGAGTATGTGCACTGGACGCTGCACGAGGTTAGATATAAATCTCTTATTGCAAGTTTGTATATCCTCTCCTATTTTCACTCTTTTTTCCAGAATGGAACGGTTACCCATCGGGGCCACCTGTTCTCCAAGCACTACTGCTTCGCCCCCTTGCTCCTGCTGCATGGCAACACTTCCTGGGACTGGCAGCCCTTGGCCTGCGCCCCGGAGAAGCTACACTTTGTACTGGGCGTGCGGGAATGGACCTACGCCATATGTGAGAACCACAAGCGATTAAACACAGTCACAAATATGCGTTCAATTCCCCAGTTTTGGGGCAAAAATAGAAACCGCCTCGCCTCATAAAAATAATTGCTAAAATAACAAAACGAAATCGCTGATGTGCGGATTGATAGTTTGATCGCCAAAGATATTCATGCATATATCCAGCTGATCTCTGACACTATTCGTTCCTCTTTGCAGGTCTTTCGATCGCTATATTATCCATGTTTATTGTGCTAATGGTGTACCTGATGTGCTCTGAGATGCGCAACAGTTTCTACGGTGTGGCGATCAAGGCCTACACCATTTGTATGATCATGGGCTATGCCCCCCTGGCCTACCTAACTCTGCACAACCCGGCGAACCTCTCGAATGCGGCTTGTAGGATCTTACGTGAGTAATATCTATTCTTCTATTGCTGTGGTCTCTCCTCTAATCGTTTCTCTAGCCAGCTTAACACTGATGTACCTTGTCCTCTCCTTCTACATCCTGAGCTTCATTGCGTTCAAGCTCTACCTCAGCTTCCATGGCGTTGTCTTCACCAAACTCATGTTCTGGCTGATCTTTACGCCGATTGTGATGATTGCCATAGGTTGGTCCTTCTTCGTAGGCTTCAGTTACTACGGCTCCAGGTTGATCTTTGGCGGCGATACCTGCTGGTTTGATCGTGAGTAGTAGCAGAAATCTGTCCGATCCCCGATCACTTATTTACGGATCACTTTTCCAGCTCGCAATTGGTCTATTATGGTGTACTTGTACGCCCCTGTCTTTGTGGCCTGCGCCATCAGTGGCTTCTTCTACATCCTCAGCCTGATCTACATCAGCGAACAGCCCGAGATCGAGACCGAGAAGAGCTTCGAGTCCATTGAGAAGAATCGCTTTAGATCCTTTTGGAAGTATTTCGGATACACCGCCCTTGTCTGGTTTGTTTGCGTCTGCTCATTTGCCTTTAATTATTATCGGGAGGAGCAGTCGCACCTCAACTACGCCGTCAGCTTCTGCATGGCATTTCATGGATTTGCGGCACTCTACGCACTGATTGGGAAGAATCAACAGATACAAAACTTCCTGCGACGCATAGATAAGTGAGTAAAGAGACCCCATATTTTTAAATAACACAGTTTATGCCACAGCTAGATCAGTTAACTTATTAGAATCTTCTTAAGTTTTATTATTTTTGTATGTAAATATATTTTACTTAATTCCTGTAATTTTATTTATTTATTTTTTTCAATCTTTGGCAAAAAGTATGCTGCAAAATTTGACTGAGACTTGGAAATGCTCTTAAAAAATATGCCACAAAATTGTAAATCCTACGAAATACAATTTTAAATTAATTTAAATTCTGTCATAATATATAATAAATTTCCTTGGCCTCGAACCAAAAATATATTATACTCATAAACATTTATGTATGATTTACTGATTTTATTCAAATATACAATATATAATACAATCTCTAGTCAGAGCTCTCTAATATACCTTAGCTTTCTTTTAATACACAACCCGAATATAATATTTAAAAAATCATTTTTGTTTTGCACTATTACTTCCCTACAGCGAGGAGGACACCTGCGAAAACTCGGTTCCCTTGTCGAGTTTTGGTTAACATTTTAAGTCCCAAAGTTTTACAGCAACTGGAAGCAATACTAGTCGTGACGACAACCCCAAGAGCAATATTAAACACAGGAAAGCCAGGAAAGGAAAGTTAGCCGAAGCACAAACCTATATGTTTGTGGTGAATAAAGAACTTAAATTAACGTATATATTTTTCGTACCAAACGTAGTTTTAGATATTAAATAAATCATAATTCACTACTTTTGTGTTGTTCGTAAATAAATCCCAATAAAAATATTCAAAAAGACATATTTTTTGTTGCAATTATCAATAAAGTGAAAAGCAACAAATTTTGTATTTATATAAACCTATATAAGAGATCTTTAATTAGAGTTTTTTTTATTGTCATTTCTTCCTTGAACAAATGCAACAATTTGGACTTTGCTGGCGTATCGAATTTAAGCTTTCCCCCGTCGTCTCATAAACACACAAAACAACAAAAGCAACCCGAAGCCGAAACTCTGGCCAACAATATACACGTAAATAACGTAATTTACACAACACAAAACAAACTCGGAAGTTGGCCGTAAGGCAACTCTGGCCGAGGACGAGAATGGGGATGAGCGGGTGTACCACAGAATCCAATCCACGGCAATCCACTCAACGTGCTCCCATGCCACAAGTCCCACTCCTGCATCCTGTCCAAGTCCTGCCTGGGTTACCCCTTGTGAAGTTGCAATTCCCTGGACCGTGGTCGAGTGTCCCCTTGCAACTCCCTGCTCTCACTGCTGCTGCTCCTTCCCCTGATACTCTGATACTGTTCCTGCCCTGCCTCCCCCTTCCCCTTTTAATAAGTGCGCGCCGATTTCGTTTGACATCAGAGGTCAATGGCCGACAGACGAGAGCGGAGCGTCGGCAAGAGAGAGCGAGCGCTGAGCTGAGCTGCATCCTTGCATCCTCCTCAGCCCCTTTCGGTGGCTGTCAAGCGCAAGGAATCAAGTGGAAAGTGAAACGAGGGAAACCCCCCGTTCAGTGTGCTCTTTTGATGTGGCCTCGCCCAGCTTCCCAGCTTCCTCCAACCCAAAACCCGATTGTGCTTCGGCTCCTTTCGTTCCCTTTGCTCTTTTCCTTTTTTTGGCTGGGCGTACAGAAGCAGGACTCGGGATACGGGCTACGGGCTACGGGCTACAGGATACAGAACGCGGAATACACACAACTAATGCCGGCAAGAGCGCGCGCAGGATGGATACACACGGACGGATCGATAAAACGTAGTAAAAATGCCCGTAGTAATGGAAGCTGGAAGGGAACCCGGCACAAACTGCATCGGCATCGGAGGAGGTCCAGCAGCATCCTGGCTTTGGTCGTCGTGCGCACTGGAAATCCACGAGAGGTAGGACATGTTTGGCGCGTTTTTCGACTGCATGTGTGTGTGTTGTGCTTTGTTTTGTTAATATGCAAAAGGACACAACGACGGGGATAGTCAGGAGCGAAGAGCAAGCAGTGAGGCCGAAACTAACCAAACTCGACCGCGCCCTGTTTTGAGGACACCCCCAACTCCCACCATCATCATCATATCTATCTCCTGGTCAGGACGGAGGAACCAACATGAAAATTAATTACCAAATGACTTTATGCTTTTTAATGGCCCGATGGCAGTTAAAGGATATTAGACAAGCCATTAAATGGCTAACTGGTTGCGGCTGCACACAAAGGCCACGCCCCTGAAAAAAGAAAACAGTCACACATCCCTCATACAAGCTGGTATAGAAGAGGGTACAAGGAGTCGAGTGTGTGGGTTCCAAATGGAACTTCATTTGGGCGGAGGAGTTAGCTGTTATCGATATTGGAAGTCACTAATTAGCATTTGGACAAGTTATTTGAAGAACTTTTAATAAGTGTGAATTTACGAGGAAGACAGAGATGCAAAGTCCGAAAAATATTATAGTTTTCATGTAAATCTTGCCAACAGGTAGGGAGTTTTCTGTAAAGTTTTCTGTATATAAATTACAACTTAATGAAATCGTTTACTGGTTAATTACTTGGCTTATTTACATATCAACACTTCCCAT
This sequence comes from Drosophila truncata, assembly GCA_008042515.1. Lineage (NCBI taxonomy): Eukaryota > Metazoa > Arthropoda > Insecta > Diptera > Drosophilidae > Drosophila > Drosophila truncata. The sequence goes on from VNJQ01007270.1 coordinate 19,409, forward strand.
TTACCATAAACAAAAAATATACCCTTTCCCCCAACCATTTCCGGTCACATTCTAGCCCCTTTAATAACTTCCCAAGACTTTTTCTGGCCGAACATATTTCACAAACAAAGCACGTAGAGCAAATCAAATACAATAAATAACTTTTAATTTAGCATTTCGAAGAAATTTACAACTCGAGGCGTAATTTATGCCCATTACTGTCCACCCGACAAGCAATTGACCAACATATCCCCCCTTATAATTTATGAATTAAAAAGTATGAAGAAGTCGAGGAAAAATGATAAATTAAACTCAAAGGCAATTTAACGGTTAGCAATAGCCCAAAAAAAAGGGGGCGGAGTACCCCTTATAAATTCATTGATGAAAACCCGGGCACTGTTACCCCAAGAAAACCTATTGCTACTCGAGGCCTTCGATTTCCAGTAAATTATAATCTATGAAGCGGGTTTCAGTTTTTTATTTGTCTTGGCCTCCCAAAGTGGCATACGCGTGTGCTCTCGTTTCTCACCTGCAATGACACCTTTTCCCATTCGAATCATGAAATTTTTATTTTTATGTTTGTCCCTCTTTTCATTTGCTTTTTTCTCGCTTTCCTATACATATGCTTCGCGGCTTGTTTGCTCATTGTTGTTTTGTGTTTGTTGTGCTTGTCACTTGTTGTTTGTTTGCTCTCGAGATTTATTTCGTGCGCCTTTTCGTTTCGTCTTGATTCGTATGTTCAATTTACACAACATTGCTCGGAGCTCGGAGAGATCTTTGCCCGCCCAAGCCCCTCTGGAATCAACTCTAGTGTAGACCCCACATTTTACCTTCAGTGGGGCCCCTTATAATTATGGAGCAGCGATAGAGCGAGGCGCTATCGGAGTCCATTGATCAATGATCAGAGTTCGGGTTCAGTTTTATTTATAATATTGTTTATGGTGTTAATTTTGAGATCAAAATTAATATTTTTGGAATATTATAAAGAATTTCAGAAAGGAAGCATAGAAGATAGGGAAAGAAATCGAGTGCAACTAATCGTTCAAGAGAGTAATTTAATAATATTTTATAAGTAATTATCAAAAGTATTATACCCTCGTTTTAAGTTTCCCATGACATTCATTATGATCACTCAGCTGTGATCCCACATCGATCGTTTACCTTCCTTGTCCTCCTACACACAAATCCACAACTGTAGAGCATCCGCTTCGGGAGTTCCCAGCAAAAAAATTTGACGAAAGATCTTTTATGGTGCCGGCACGTGTAAATGCTTAACACAATTTTCAAGTTTTCTTTTTGTCGGAAGCTTTCGTTTTTGGACTTTCTATGGGCACAATGCGCCATAATAATCGCTTCAAGCGTTGAGGGAATTACGAGAGCAATTAAAGTGGCCAAAGAAGAAACCAAGGCGAATGTTGATCTGATGACCTCCACCTCCAACTCCATCTCCTCCTTTAAGGCGGAAGAATCGAAGAAGGAGAGAGATCTCTGTGTCTATATAGACGGGGGATCAGCAGTTATCGCTCGTCGCACGCTCAATTAACGGACAAACTGCGGCGCTGAGAGATGTGGCAAAATGAGTTGCAGCATTCCAACCTCCCAACTCTGAAGCTGCAGTGGCGATCCGATCCGACCCGACTCTCGACTTCATTCCCATGCAACAATGTTGCAGAGGAGCATATCGTGCCGACATTGGGCATTGCAGAAAAACAACAAGAACAACAAAAAGCCAGCAAAAACAACAGCGACATTGCCGGGCCATGATTGTGCGTTTTTTGTGCATGCCCAGAGGCCTTTGCAGGGAAGCGATGGATGTATCAGATCCGAGAACAAGACACTGCAGCAAGGATGTGATTCCAATAAATCGATATTTCGTTTTCAAACATTTAACATTATTTTATTGCTACTATTATCTCTTATAACTCCCAAATTGTAATAACTTTAGCAAGTTATAACTTCCGAATAATAGGGCATCCCTCATTTGAGTGCATTTTTTCGGATCAACTTGGTCTCCTTTGAATGCTTTAACCCATTGACGAAGATCGTTCAAGGAATTCCAGTGCTCGGCGTATTCTTTTCCGTTTTTTGTTTGCGGGTCAAACAACCGAGGGTAAAGCTGAGACTGGCAGCTGGGAGCTGGGAGGAGGAGCTTGCAGCAGAGACAGAAACAGGGACAGGGACGGTGCCGAGTCTGGCATCTTTATGGCGAAGCTGGAAGGAGGGAACTGAGAATTTCTACCGGTCGCCTGGGATGGATGGAAGCTGGGGTGCCGGTGGATCCATTAAGGCAAATGATGGGCAGCCGCCCAAATGGTGCCCGGTGGCAACAATGTTGCAACCCGGCGGTCCAACCGGCACATTAATGAAGTGATTTGCACTTTTTACCAGCTCCTTTCTGACCACCAACATGGAAGCGTAGCAGGAGAGAGAGAGAGAGAGTCCGTTTCCAGGAACAATTCAAACCAATCCAATCCCAAGCAATACCTTGAAGAAGATTGGTGCCGCTGTGGGTGAGATTTATGATAGCCGCCATGGATCATCGTGTCACTTGTCAGCGAGAAAGAGAGAGAGATCCCAGATGATTTGCATGCACTGTGGCTAATTGAACTGATCGGAGAAGCAATCCTGACAAGGCGAAATGGGGCAGAGTGAAAGGAAGCCGTCGCATCAGTGTCAGAAAAGTGATCTTCACACTCGAGAGAAGATCGCGCGGATCTTTGAGCTCGCCTTTCTTCTCGCCGAAATGGGTATCACCTTATGGAGGATCTTAAACTCGTGATCAACCCTCACAAGGAGTGATCTTGAAAAGTCTGTCAAAAATTGTATCAATGAAAAGAAAGTAAACAACATTTTGGCTGATCGCAAATTCAATCTCTGCCTTTGAACTGCTTTTCTGAAGAGGGAGAGCTCTTCAATTTAGCATTGATCCCCTTTATTTCGTTTTAAAGAGGTTTTTCATAACAAAGGACTGCCAAGTCAAGTGAGGATCTTAACGAGGGCTTCTCGAGTGCCCGCTCTTCATGAATGATTTACTGATCTTTCTCAACATGGAAGCCAAGCGAAGCTCTCTTCCCCACTGGCTGATCTATTTGCTCAGTCAATGCCGATCGTGATCGATTGATGATCTATTGCACTTTGGGGTCTCCTGCTGGTCTTGGTCCTGGTCTCCAGGCGGTCTCTCTCATTGTTTTCGCTTCTAAGACTGGGGAATCGTGCCTCCCCAAAGCCACGATTCCTGTCGGGCTTCTAGCCAACAGATCTCCAGCTCCTATCATCGACGGACCGAGACGGCGCATAATTCACATTTCCAAATGCAGAATTCCCTGCTCTTCTTCGCCTGATGCTGGGGCTGAAATGGACATTGACCGTCTGCGGAGAGTCAACGATCTTCAAACGTGTCAACATTAAAAATAGCAGCCAAATGCTCTAACGAAGCCCCGCTTCCCCTTAACCCCTTTCCACGCAGCTCAGATATTCAGACGTGCAGACGTTCGCAAAATGCCAAACGAAGACCAAAAAGACACAATCGAGGCTACAGCAACAACGGCGGCGGCGGCGGGCCAGCGGAAAAAACAAAGCAAGGCAAACAAGAATGCCACTAAGTAGGATATAGACAGGGAGTTACTCAGGAATCAAGATCTGGAGAGAGAGAGTGGTCAGCAGTAAGTGATATAATCGAGGAGATCAACAGAGATATCTATGAGATTCTAGAGGTGAAATAATTTATAATTAAAGCCAATTTCTCAATATCAATGAGGTATTTACTTTGATTAACCTATCTTCTCATCACCCTAATTTGGGTATACCCCACTACCCTATCGTGGCATTCATAGGGTATTCCAAAAACAACAGGATGTTTGGCGGTTGGCGGCGCTATCAACGAAATTCCAGCATTTGATCGGACAGAAGACGGCGGCAAAGGCGGTGACCGGGGAGTAGATTGGCAGACTGAGGAAGATTGCAGACGAAATGCAAAGAATCAAAAATTATATACACATGTTGTGGGGACTGGAAACGGAGACTAGTGACTGGGGACGGGGGACAGGGGACTGGGGACTGGAGACCGGGAAACTGGCGTGGCTACGTGCAGAAAAGACTGCAAACTGACAAAGCCATTAATTACTGATTGCCGATACTCAAGGAGCTCAATGAAACGAGGAGCACTCAGCTCGGGAGAATGACGGGAAGAAGACAGACGACACCCCAGACATGGCGCTAAGCGAAGCGAAGAAACCCCCGGGAAGAAACTGCAAAACAAGCATAAATCATTCTCCGGATGGGGCTTCGGTTTCTTGCTCTCCTGCTCTGTGGCCCCGCAATTCTTCGCCCTTTTCCTTTCTAATCTCAGAACTGCAGCTTTGACCGTTAGGACTTCCGCTGCCATCGTCGAGGCTTAACGATTGTCCCTACTTCTGCCTTCTCCTCCGAAGAGTCAACGATCAGAGAAGTGGTTGCGAGCAGCAGGTCGAGACCAAGGCAATGACCAATGAAAATTTCAGATTTAAAAAAAAACATACCCTACCTTAAGCAGCCTACATACACAATAATCATTAGTATGCAACATCAAGGGAAAAGTTATGTAGAATCCCCTATATTCGTCATCACAATCGTTTTCAGGGCATTCAAAGTATTCGCACCTTAAGAGAGTCTCTCTTGCATTATTGGTTATTCTGCTTTCGCTTTCGGTTTAATGTTTCATGCCCCCGAAATGGTGACTCCGTTCCCTCCACTGCCCTCTCAATCAATTCATTTATAAAGCCAAACATAATTCGCAAGCAAACATCGCGCCGGCGTCTCTCCTCCGATCCTCGCCTCCTTGGTTTCGATAAACAGCATTGTCCTTGAACGTTTAGTCGAAATTTATGGAATACATTGAACTCCGGCCACTAAATTAGTCAGTTAAGGCACACACACAGCCCCGAAAGCCCAAAGCAGGGTGAAAAAATAAAATAAAAATCATGACAAAAGTTTCGCCGCTTTTTGGCGCATTAACAAAAATGTTTCGTCGGTGATCAGTGGGACTCCGATCCGGGACACGGGACACGGGACATGGGACTCGAGCTCGGAATGATGGTAGTGAATCAGTGTGGGTTCAAGGAGGAAGCCACGAGTCGTTGACCGGCTCAATTGTCTTGTTCTCGGCGAGAATGCAGGCCAATTCTCAAGAATTTCAAAGTTTAACGGTTACTAATTTAGGAAACGAACGCAGTTTTCGCAGAAAAAAATAACTAAAGTTAGTTTATTTGATCGAAAGTGATAAAGGAGCATCTAAGACGAATTATAATGAATTCCTAGGGAAAGGCTTTCCACAAAAGATACAACTTTATTATTTTTAGTTTTTAGAATAAACTAATCTACTCTCTTGAGAATTAATTTTGTAGTAATTAAAATATCTGAAATTCAATTACTAAGTTCGATTTAATTTAAATGCATTTAATGCATACAAAACCCACCCAGTAACGCCTTAAACAACCTCTGGACTCTCTTTTGAAGTGCAAATTCCATCAAAGTTAAGTTTATAAGCCTTAAACTGCATTTTGTATATTGGCCGACTGGACGCGTGCCACGCCCTCTAAGCCGCCGACGTCTCAAAGGTAAAAAAAGGTGGAAAAAATGGAAATAAGAAAACACTAGTGGAAAATAAAGAAGGAAAAATAAAAGAAGAAGACAACTTTGCCCTGACCTGCTGCATATCCCTAAAAAAAAACAAATTGCATTAAAGTTTAGTGGGAATTTCTTTCTCCTTCCGCTACACGTAATTCACATTTATGAGCACCGCACCCACTCCTTCCGGGTTTCCATAGAAAATATGCAAGGTTTTTTTGCTCCTTTTTTTTGTGAAAACAACATTCGCTCAATTTAAAGTCAAGTGTCAATGCAAACTCCTACAGAGTCGCGGAGATCCACACAGCGGCTCTGAGCACCCTCGAAGGCTTTCCAGGACCTCTTATGATGCTGCTAGGACGGACTACCAACGACCGACGACCGGCTCTTTGACATGCAAAACGCGAGCTGCGCGAGGTCTCGCTTCATTTGACATTTTTCCTATTTTTGCATGGCGAGGAGACGTGAATGGGATCGGGTTATTACCAGTCCTTACCCCTTAGCCCCCTCTCTAATTCCATACCCCTAAACCTCCTCCATCCTTGAGCAACAACTCTTTCTTTGTTTTTGCTGTTTGCTTTTTCCTAAACCCTTTCATCAAAGGCGCCACGAGATTTTCTCTTTTCCCCCTTTTTTTTGCAGCCCCTTAATTTCTGGAACTCGTTTTCCTCATCTTTTTGCGGTTTGCTGTTAATATGATTTCCTAGGGTTTTCCCTAGGTTTTCACAACTTTTTTCGGTTGCAAAGAAAAACCTTTTTTTTTACTGAAAAGTTCTTAAACATTGTTGAATTCAAGAGCAAGTGTTCTTTACTATTTTATGCTCTCCTCCAGATTTGCCTTGAGGAAACGAAACCCTCGAAATTTGTACAAAAAGTCTGAAGAATTCTTCACAAAACTGGAAAGAAGAATTGCCCAAAGTTTTGATTTGAAGAGGAATAACTTGTTTTTCTTTCGTTAATTACAATTCCCGGAGGGGAGTTCTGGTCTTGTCTGGTTGAGGGATTAACAACCATGGCAGTCCTGAGCCTGAGTCTTGAGCCTTTGTGCCACCCTGCCTCCTCCTGGTCCTGCTTCAACTCCAACTCCTGCTCCTGCTCCACTCCCTGAATTCTATAGACAAGTGCACCTATTGACGACAATCCGAAAGCAATAAAACTCCGTTAAGACAGAGTCAAGGATCTCAGAATGGAGCTGGGGTTCTCCGGTGTCGCATGAATAAGGAAATCAATTGTTATGGAACAGCCCCGACCCGACCCGGCTGGCTGCTGGCATTAATCTCTCGGGCAGGCGAGAAGCGAAGTCAGGGCGTGGCCCACAAAAATGGAACGCGGGTAACAGGACCTGAGCAGGATCCGAGAGCCAGGAGCAGCAGAGGAACAGGCGACCAAAAAGTACAGTCGTCAACGAGCGTGGAAAACAACTAGCGGCAGTGATGGCAGCGTCGGCGACGGCCATAAAGACGTCTGCTGCAGCTTGGCGCAGGGGTAACCCCCGAACCAGACTCCCAGAGTCCTAGCCTAGTGGCTGCTGTACGAGAAGCGACATCTGCCCTAATCATCTGCCAACTCCCACTGACACCCACAGCTGCCACCTTCTTTGGGACCCATTCTCTCCCCCACTCTCTGCCGTTTGCCTTCGTTAGTTTCTCATGAAAGCTTTTAGTTGTCTGGAATTTTCGGGTGATTCTGTACCCTGGGTTGTAGTTCAGGATTCTCGTATTGGGGATATTCCACCCTCATATTAATAAATACTAACATTAAAATATGATATCAAATAAAGCTTAAATTTAATATTTATAGGTTGCGAGAGGTTTTTTCAAGGGAAAATGTGATAATAAATATAATGAAAATTTAAAAAGTATAATATAATGTCAAATCAACAAATAAGAAGAAAGAATATTTAGAAGACTCACCAATTATTTTGATCTGCAAATAAAGAAGAGAAATTTCAAATTAAAACATGAAAAGAAGAAGCTTAATCTTATAACAATGTAAAAAAAAAGAAAGGAAGATAATAATGGTGAATAAAATTATATAAAACTTTAGATAATCATTGGCTTTTTTTTATTTTAAATAAAAAAAAAACAATGTTTGAACATTTAAAGCAATACCATATTTGTTCCCTTAGCAATGCACAGTGGTTGGACTTGTACGGAGCCGCGGCCATAAATATTTCCCGTTGAGATATCGTTTTGAAATTTTCCCAAAAAATCTAAAAAAATATTTTAAACATATAGTAAAAAAATGGGATACATCGGACGATTATTTTCTATAGCTCACATAGCACCGAAGTAAGGCTGATTTGGCGATGGTGCGCAAAAATACTTCCAGTAGAGTTGAATTGCTTAAATTTCATTTTTGACACTCAAGATCGGTGGAAAATCGGCTGAGCGCAAAACAGAAACTGCAGACTCATCATGTTTTTCGAGCAGCGCTATCCGACGACGTTTCGTCCTTTTTGAGGACTCAGCAAAGTCAACTTTTGGTCGTCCACGTTCAGCACTTGAAACTTTTTTTTTCAGGGGCTCAATTGCAATGCTTTCAATAGCGTTCAGCCAATTGGATTGATATTGAACAATTGAACTTTTGAATCGATTGTATTTAGCCCAATAAGCAATAATTTTTTTGCAAATGTAGTTAATACAATTGTCAAGATAATTTATATCAACTGCGTAGCCTTTGTTTTCAATACTTTCTTTTACTAAACAAATCACATCACGAGTTTTTTCTGCATTTGTCCCCTTTTGAGTGCACCAAAGATCAAAAATGTACATCCGCGAAAATTCACAGTTACATGAAGCACCTAAAGAAAGCGATAACATAAAAATTGAAAAAAATAATAAGCAAAATTTTCGGTAAACAGAAATGACAGCACAAATGACGAGCACAAAGAAACATC
>VNJQ01007271.1:0-42621 GCA_008042515.1 Drosophila truncata
AAGGCTTTCAATGCCATCTATACTGTTAAAAAGTCGATTGTAATCAGTACATAAAACCCTAAAGGGTTCATGCACTTCAAACTCTCGCCTACAGTGGTTAACTACTAAAGGGATATAAGTTCGAGATGTTAAACGGGGAACATGGAAGTTGAGAAGGCCTAGTAGGTAGGGGCTCTCCACATCACCATGTATAAGTTTATGTAAAAAGACGACGCCGAGCATCGTTCTACGATTAGCTAGAGAAGGTAAGTTAATTAAAAGAAGTCTACTAGAATAAGACGGCAATCTTAGGTCAACATCCCAGGCTAGGCCTCGGAGGGCAAAAAGTAAAAAGTTCTTTTGGACAGATTCGATGCGGTTACTATGGACTCCGAATTGAGGACTCCAGACACACGAACCGTACTCCAATATGGGGCGAACTAACGAGGTAAAAAGGGTCTTCGTTACATAAGGAGAGTCAAATTCCTTTGCCCACCTCTTAATGAATCCAAGCATGCCTCTGGCTTTGTTAACCATACAGGAAATATGTTCAGAGAACGAAAGTTTAGGATCCAAGCGGACCCCTAGATCATCAACCAGAGTAATTCTTTCCAAAGAGCAGTTGTTAAGCGAATAAGTGGCAAACAGGGGTGTGATGCGTGAAAAAGTCATCAGTTTGCATTTAGAGCTGTTGAGATGTAAAGCATTAGCATGACACCATGCTTGGAAGTTGTCAAGATCCGATTGAAATCCACTTAAGAAGATCAATAGGAAACCCATGTTCCCATTCAAACAACTAAAGTTGTTAGTTTTCATTCTTGTTTTGCGGTTGAAATGACACTTTCCGAGTTAAATATCACAGTTTCAGTCAATGAAAATCAAATTCTGGTTATTTAAAGAGTTGTTTATTATTGTCTGGCTTCTACTTGTTGATGTTTAAAGCCTTTGCTTGTTTAGATATTAATTTTCTATGTTTTTGTTTGCAGGATCAAATCACACGCTACCGCAGCTCAGCGGCCATCAAGCAGGTTAATGAGCCCTATGCCCCAGTTTTGGCTGAGAAGCAGATTCCAGTCTTTTACATTGCAATTGCCATTGCTGCGGCCATCTTGAGCCTTTTGCTGGGCAAATTCTTTCTCTGAATGCCATAAACACTACAACAACACCAACTATCAGCAACAACACCTAACATGCAACATGCAACATGCAGCAGCAGCAGCAGTAACGTCATCAATCTACAACAACAAGAACAACAACAACAGCAGCAAGCAAGCAACAACGAAAGGCAAAGCAGCAGAAGCATTCAAAAAAAAAAACATCATTTAAAACGCTGCACCATAACAACAACAACAGCAAAGAGAAAGACAAACAAAATAATGCTAAGAAATTAATATATATATTCGCAAGAGATAAAAAATCCCCAATTTCAAATCGAAGCTCCCCGATTTCATTTCAAATTTCTTTTTTTTTTTTTTGTCGTTTCACAACATTTAAATTTTTTGCATTATCTCTTACGTTACAAAAAAAATGTGTTACTTTTAAAGTGATTTACCACCTATATATATATCCGTCTTAGTCGTTTTAAAGATGCATTTCGAAAACGTTGGAAAATATGGACAAAAATTTGCGTTGAAGTATTTTTTAAGGAACCACAACAAGAATAATTTAAAAATCCAAAATTAAACACACACAAACACACACTTTACTATATATATATTTCTTTCTCGACACCGAAATAAATTTGAGTTTTATAAATATTTTTTGTTTTTTAGTTTTTTTTTTGTTTTTTTTTTTAAAGAATGTAAGAGTTAAAACAAATAAAAAATTAAACAAAAAGAAAAAAAAATACCTTGAGCAAGTTGCAAAATAAAAGAAAAAAGAAAACAAAAACCAATCAAAGGAAAGGCTTCAAAAAATATAAGAAAAATCCCCGAAAAACAAAAATGCTCTGCCAGGCCGACGCTCTCTAAGAAAAAATTACAAAACAGCTGCTTCACCCTCCTTCCAACTAACTTTCTCAAGCCCAGATCTATTATATATGATATATATGATATATAATAAAAGCCATTTAATGTTTTCGTTTGGCATTTTGCATTTACTTTCATCCCCACACCACACACACACACACGCTATAAAAATATATAAATATATATTGTACGATTATAATGAATTTATATAAGCAATTTGTGTTGGATCATCGGCGAGTTATATATATGATGCCTCTGGATATACTATGTCAAGGAATAAAGTATATATCTACCTAAAAAAAAGAAAAGCAAAGAAAACTGTCAGCAGCTAAAATCAATCAATCAATCAAGTTTTTTATGAAAAATGTGACGACAAGACACCTATCCTACCTACCCCCTACATAGACTTGTAAAAACTCTCTCGCAGGAAGAAAATCCTCGGAATAATAGTAACAAACTTGATTTTTTCTCAATTTGTGGTTTCTTTCATTGTTTTTTTCTTTCTTCTATATAGTTTGCCAAGCATCGGAAGGGTATATAGATTTATAACGGACACACACACGCATGAACGCTGTATTTTCATAGGCATGTGGACAGAAAAGAGCTCGTATTTAAATGTTTAACTAGAAATACAAAAGAAAAAAGAACCTAAAAATACATGAGAAAAGAAATGTGGAAATAAAAAAGCAAAAAAACCAAGCAACTCATAAGCAAAATGTACTTGATGTCAGCTGTAGCAAATAAAAAGAAACCCCGTATATTATAATATAATAATAATAATAAAATGTGAATTGTTTCGGTACATTTAACAACAAACAACATTTCAAAGCATTATTTAATTGAAATTCAACACTCAAACACACACACAATACACTCTGCAAAGGCTCCTTCAAAAAGAGAGAGAGGGAGAGATAGAGAAATAGAGATAGAGAGTCTCAGGACAATGAGAAGGAGGAGCAAGGAGCAAACCACACACACACTCAAGACGAAAACAATTATTATAATAATATTTACAGCATGGAATCTTAAAAACTAAGTGTTTTTTTCTTAAAGGAAAAATAAAAATGAAACATTGTTAATTAAACATAAAAAATATCATTTAAAATAAATTGAAAAAGAAAAAAAAGCAAATTAAACAAAAGCTCCCAAGCGAACGGAAAATGAAGGATAAACCAGCTGGATGGAACTAACTCATAGTTCTGAGTCAAAATTTAGCATTGGATTTCTGTAATTTGTAAATTATATATTTTGTAAGGGGAATGTGTAGATATTTTAAACTTAAAAGGTAAGTCTAAAGTTTTGAAAGCAGTGAAGGATATATATCCTTGATCATATTGACCTTGATCATCATTTATAAGAAGTTACATAATATTAAAATTCTCAAAAATTCATAACAAAAATTATTGTTTTTTATTATTTTATTTTTTAGATGTAATTTAAATTTGTTAAGCTAATAAATTTCAAAGTTTACTTTATTTCTTGTAGATTTTATATGATATATGATGCTATTACCCCTTCCCTGATTTTTCAATATAAAAATATTTTTTTATGATTAATCCTAAATTGAGGGGAAAAATATATATCTTATTGAAGATATCGTAAACCCTAAATTCTATTGTTAAATTAATCATTTAAATATCGACAATACTTAAATATCATTTAAATATCGAAAATATTGATATATTCTCACTTTTTGCATGAGGACACAGCCGCCACGCGTAGCTCCTTTTCCATGTAGGCTGTGTTAATTACCACCAACGCTTAATTACTTGGGTAGTAACTGTAATTTATTTTATTTTTAAATTAAGTTAATTCCAATTAGAAGTTATAGTTAAATACAAAGGCATTTTACCAATTGTTAAGATATGAATCGATAGGCAACTGGACCTTTTAAAAAATTTCATTCCATAAGCTAACAAAAGCATTGAATATGTATTTTTAATTTATATTTTTATATGGCAAATTCTTCTTCCTCGTTTAAAGTAACTTAAATAATAAAATAAAGAAATTTTATATTCAAATGTATGAAAACATCGCTAGTAGCCAATACTTATCGATAGGTTCAGGCTCAGCCGATAGTATGTAAGCCCACTCACGTCCTTATGTCTGGCGTTGCCAGATGATGATGAGATGCCGCTGCCCTTAGCTATGTAGCTATTAGCTATTTTCCCACTAGATTTAGATATTTTAAATTATTAATTTGTGCTGTTTTTAAACAAAATCTGGCCTCATTTTTTCTAATATTAATAAAAATTTAATAATAATATTAAGTCTCTGTAATAGCAAGTTTTGTAGTATTTATTGTTTATATTTAGCCAGTTTTAGCTTATTTTTAGACAAAAGCTAGCTGATATAATATGATATGAGAGGTCATAATCTGGCAACACTGTTGTACAAACAAAAAGGATTGTTTGCAAGCTCCCAAAAAAAAAGTGCTAAATGTTGTTGCCACGGCCAATTTGACGTTGCGCCGTGTCCGCCGAGTCTCGAGTCCGTACCCACGCGATCCCGTGTTCCGTTCAGTTACCGTTCTGAAACCCTACGTCCGGAAAAAAGCGTAGTAAACATAGTTTTCGGTTCGGTTCGTTTTTTTGTGTTTCTTTTTTGTTTTTTTTTTTGTTTTTTTTTTGTATAGCAAACACAACACAATCGGCAGACGCACGCTCGCACACGCACACGCACACACACGCATACGAGCGCTCTGTGACAGAAAAGTAAAGTGAAAAGTGAATTTAAGGACTTTTTCGTTCGTTTAACCAAACGGAGGATAACAACAACGTCGTCGGATTCAGGCGCCATGTCGCGGGTGCTCAGTCCCCGCAAGGGGCGGGGCGTGGCGGAGGCAAAAACGCCGCAGGCGGTGGCCGAGTCCCTGGACTACACGAGCAGCTCCAATTCCATTATTGAGTTCCTGGCCAAGGAGCAAGACTGCGGCGGCCTGCCAGAACCGGATCCGGAGAGTATCTTCCAGGAGGTGAGCCGCCTCTCCGACAGCAACGACATGCGATCGGTGGACGAGTTGCTTCAGGAGGCGGAACGCCTCATCCAGCAACAGTTGCGCCTTGGCGGTATTTCGACGGATCTGGATGTGGCCAACTCTGAGCCCAGCAGGGATTTACCCACCAAAAACAAGGGTGGTGGTGGTGCCGATGAGGCCGATTCTGTGGCCGGCGGCGGCGGTGATGCCTCCTCGTCAGCTTCGCCACACAGCAGCATTCGTCTGAACACACGCTACACCCATCGCATCGAGCACTTGCCAGCTCCCAGCAAGACAAGGCCAAGATCTGGTTCCAAATCCTCCAAAGCCTCGCCCACATCGGCCACGGAGTTGAATGGATGCCTGGAGAGCAATGGAACAACAGGATTTGCTGCCTTTGTGGATAATCTGCCCTCAGAGTCGGTAATTTCGGAGGAGTCCACGCCCAAGGACATGGACATGGAGAACAATATAACCACCTTGGCGCAGCTGCAGTTGCAGTCACAGGACAACACCGATGATGATGAGGATACGGTGAGTGAGGAAATTTTGATTTTTATATTTAATTTAAAGACTTTCTTGGGGGAAAAATTAACTGAAATCTTGGGATAATCTTTGAAAAGGTGAAATTCTTTAGTTAAGATGGGAATTTAAGGATTTTGACTGTTGCTTTTATAAGAAAATGGTTTTTTGTTTTTAATTTAAAGAGTTTCTTGAGAGAAAAATGAACTGAAATCTTGGGATAATCTTTGAAAAGGTGAAATTCTTTAGTTAAGATTGGAATTTAAGGATTTTGATTGTTGCTTTTAAAAGGAAATGGTTTTTGGTGTTAATTTAAAGAGAGTCTTAAGGGAAAAATCATCTTAAATCTTAAGGAAATCTTTAAAAAGCTAAAATTCTTTAGTTAGGATTGAAATTTAAGGATTTTGATGGTTGCTTTTAAAAGGAAATGGTTTTTGGTGTTAATTTAAAGAGTTTGTTTGGGGAAAAATCTTTTACAATATTGGGATAATTTTTTAAAAGCTTAAATTCTCAGGATTGAGTGAGAAAAGATTTTTTTTTAGAGGAAATTCAACTCAAATCTCAAGGAAATCTTGTAAAAGCTTAAATTCTTTAGTTAAGGTGGGAATTTAAGGATTTTGAATGTTGCTTATAAAAAAAATGGTTTTTGGTGTTAATTTTAAGAGTTTCTTAAAGGAAAAATCATTTAAAATATTGGGGAAGTCTTTTAAAAGCTTAAATTCTTTAGTAAAGTCTAGAATTTAAGGATTCTGAATGGTTTCTCCTACCTTCTTCACTCTATTTACCCCCCAAAAGTACATTCCACATTATTCTTAGTTAATAAATAGCAAAGATTTCTTTATTTGTCCCCCAATCCCCCCCTCTAAAAACCAGAATCATTCACACAGCGACAGGAGAACACAATCACACACAACTATATAACATAAATAGGCAATCAAACACACACACAAGATGAGAGGGGGTGGGGGGACAGGGATTAAAGACAGGAGATTAAAGATTAACCCGAGGAACTGGGTCCTATAGCCTGGGCCACCGTTTCCGCTACTGTCCAGCCCTCCAGAGCCGTATCCTTGATGAATCTGGGTGGGAGAACAAAGCCATAGGCACCACGATCCCTCAGCTCAATGGTGTAAACATATTTAACGCCCAAAGCCGCTCGACTCCAGTCATCGGAGCCACCGCCGGCAATGCCCAGCACTTCGTGGGTAACCGCTGCTCGATATGTGGTTCCCGTTTTCTGAGCAATTCTCTCTGCTGCCAGGCTACCCACACGCTGGAGAATGCTTGAATCCTTGACTTTCACGGCCTTGTAGGCCCACGGGTAGACAATCATTTGGCCGTAGCTGTGATACGTGAGATATGATTCCAGATTGTACTTGCGTTTGGCCAAAAATTCAGCCACTGCTTTGGTTTCCAATTCAGAGGCAGGCGATGAGCCGCGATAGGTGTCCCGGCAGGGATTTGTCGATGATCCAAAACCATTCCAACCAATATCAAAGTTACGATTGAGATCCACGCCACTGCATTGACTGCCACGCGAGGGAGAGCGATTCTTGCGCCAAAGACGATTCGATTTGCGGCTATAATCGTAGCCATCGGGATTCATCACGGGCATTATGTACCAGGTAAGGCCGCGAATGTGCGAGGGCTGATTCTCCCAGTTTGACATCAGTTGGTAGAGAATAAACGTAACCGTGGCGGGGCTAATCCATTCTCGAGCATGAATACCACCATCGATCCATACTTTTTTGTTTTCACGTGGATTTTCAGAGATTCTAGGGGGGAAAATGGTAATTAGAGATTTGAGATTAACTCCTGCAGCCTCTACTTACCTCAAAACCTTCAAGTCACGTCCCTCGGCCGTCTGGCCTATGGTGTACAATCTCACAATGTTGGGGAACTTGCTGCGAATTTCCCGCATAAAGCTATAGATGGTATCCAGGTCATGGTAGTCCTTCCAATGCATGCTGCTGCGGGTGGCTTTTTCTGTGGGAAAACTCAATTAGTTAAATTTATTTAGGAAATAGTTAAACAATCTTGGTGAAACTTTACAGATAGATTAAGATAATATCAAAGATGATATAACAAAAATTATTTAGCCAAATCTTAAAAAATGACAGAGTTGTGGCAGCTTAACTGCAGCGCCTTTTTGCTTCTTGCTTCTATTACTCACTCGTTCTCTTGCCCTGCTGCGAGGCTGTGGCCTGGATTCCTTCGAAAAGCTCTTCATCGATCATGGATTGAATATTCTCTGACAATATCTCAGGATCCAGGCGATGGGCTGTAAGGAAACTGCGTGCCGCCTTCAGCTGATCCCGGGCAATGGAAATATCCAGGAATTTGGAGTTCTCCTTCCAAATGTTGCCACCAAACTTTTGCTCAAGCATTTGTCCCACAGGCACACGGCGTTGCATGGCCTCTGAGATGTTGTAAATACGCCAGAGTTGTGCCTCATCGTAACGCTGGGGTATTTCGTTGACATCCAGCAGAGTCTCATTGAAACCAGAGACAGAAGCTGCGATAGTAGCTGTCAGGAGCAGCATCAGGAGATGGGGGCGTGACAGCGTCATCTCGGTGACTATAACCTCTGTAAAGAGTAAAGTTTGCAATCAGTAAACATTGATAGGTAATCAGTAATTAGCGGAGGCCTTATCAGTGCGAGGCTGCTAAGTAATTAACTAAAGATTTGATTGGGAAACACAGAAAATTCCCCAACATCTCAAGTGACGATGTCACGAATTTCCCATTCAAACAGAAAATGTTTTAAGCTTTATTCACTTAAATAATTACCATTAGGCAGATCGTTAAAACTCGAAAGGTCAGAATAGTATTATTGCTGCCATAAGACACGCTATTTACTGAGCTGTCAATTGCTTTCGGTGGCAACTAGTGGCTTTTGCTTGATTTCTACTAAATGCTTTATCAATTTTTAGTAATCTAAATTCTTTGGAAATTTAATTCGAGAAAATTTGGAAGGTTTTTCGGGTTTATTTTTTGCTAAAAAGTATTTGGAAATTTATTATTCGTTTATTCAATTATTACCTTTAAATTTTCCAGGATTTTTTTAAGTAAATCTAATCGAACGTCCAAACTAGTCACCCTCCTAGTGAAAACTAACCCGAAAGCTGAAACTCCAACTACTAATGGGAGCCAGTGAAAATAATTGTTACAGAAAAAGTTGGTAATTACCGACAAAATACAAAAAAAATATATATAAAAAGCAAACATATTTCCGTTCCATTGTGCCTGGTTGGTTATGGGTTATCTAGATGCGTGAGTAACCCTGCCTTTTTTTTTGTTCTACCTTTGTCATTGCCAATCAGTAATTATAAATAGTAAATAGATTTAATGGGTTTGCAAACTTCGTAATGGAAACCAACATTTTCCCCTCTGCACCTAAACAAATTTTAATTTTTAACCTTAAACAATATATTTCTTATTATTATATTATTACAAATATTTAAATATATTGAGATTTTTTAGGTTGATTGAAAAATATATTTCAGGGACTTTGTTTCGGGTTTCTTATTTCATTATTTTTAATAATGAGTTTTTATTAGTTTTACAAGTATTATATTTTTTTAAGTTGATTAAAAAATATCTTTAAGGGACTTTGTTTCGGTTTTCTAATTTAATTATTATCAGTAATGAGTTTTTAAGCTCGTTTCGGTGTATTTTACACAAATATTTAAATTTATAAAGATGTTTTATGTAAAATATCTTGTGAATAACAAATTTCAAATGAAAACCTCTTTTTTGAGTGTATGAAACGTGTTTATTTTAAACCTTCAAAAGGAATAGAAAACTTTTCAGTAAACAAAACGAAATGATTTTGTTGATCTTAGTAATTTGCATTGTTTTACGGATTCCAAAGGCGATCGATCGATCAATCGATTGAACAATCGGATCCGTGAGGTTCCCCGAGTTCTCCCTGAGAGTTCCCCAAGTTCCGGGGTTTGTGTTTGTGTTTTTTTATTGACTCTGTTAGCTTCGTCTTGATGTGTGTTTTGAATGCACAAAATGTGTAGGATGAATGGGTTTTTACACACGAGGAGGTGGTGGTGGTGATGGTGTGTCTGTGGGGGCTTAGTGCGTCTTAGCTGATGGACCGACCCTAGATCTAGATTCTAGATTCTAGATTGTGGAGAGTGGAAAGCTTTTCCTGGCCTTCTGACAAAGATTTTGAAACCTCGTTTTTTTTAACGCTTCTGTGCTAATTTCCCTGGCCCGTTTTTTTCGTTTTTTTTCGGTTTTATTTTTATGGATGCGTATTTGTATTTTCGTGTTTAATTTTCTTTTTTTTATTGCCAGCCAGAAAGTGGCACTTGAACACGATGGAGGAGAGGGTCGTGCCTCTGAGAACTGGTTCTCGTTCGGATCTCTCGCACCTCAGAATCTCGGATCTCGAATCTCGGGAGCAGTTTTCGGGTTGGGTTTCGTTTTGTTTCGGTTTCAATTCGCTGGTGTGTTTACCTCGACCCCCAACCTTCATTTCAGTAACTGAGACTCTGCCTCTCTCCGAATGTTGTTTTTAAGATAGTTGAAAGGCTTAAAGTATCAATTTTCATTTTCTGGAGTCTTGCTTTTCCTCCTTTGAAATCTTTATATGCAAATTATGAAAGATTAAAGGGAAAGTGTAAAATAATTAAGACACTGCTTGGGTAAAGCCCTAATTAGTACTTGCCGGGCCAAACGAAAAAAGGAAAGAAAACGTAATTGGGCTTAATGAGCAGCAACCCAAGTAAACTGGTTGAGGGTTGAGGACCGACCGACCGAAAGTTAATATTGAAAAGACAACCGATCGAAAGTGATGCCCCGCCTTATTGGTTACTTCCTGGTTGGTTGTAATTATGATCATCGATCTCCCATTGTTCTCCTTTTCCTGGTAAAAATAATACTTTTAATTTTGGGTATGATGAATGTATGATGAATGATGAATGAATAGAATCAAATTCGATCTCCCACTGTTCTCCTTTTCCTATTGCTACCAAAATAGGTTTTATGGTGTTAAAATAAATACTTTTAATTTTGGGTATGATGAATGTATGATGAATCATGAATGAATAGAATGAAAACCCTACTTTAGGGTCCTTTCTTAATCGTTTGAATATTTTCTTTCTCTAAAGAAGTTATAAAGTATTTAAAGTAAAACAATAGTTTAATTTTGGGTATGATGAATGTATGATGAATGAGGAATGAATAGAATCATGACCAACTTTAGGGTGCTTTCTTAATTGTTTAAATTAATTGTTTATACATTTCTCTAAAGAAGCTATAAAGTATTTAATTGTTTTGATCTTGAAGATCCTTAACAATTCTTTTAAAGCATTCCTATTTTTGCAATCCTATTTTTCAGTCATTCCCTCATTCTTATTGGGATCAATCTTTTCTTCCTGTTGCCCTCTCCTTCAATTCTTTGGCTCTTCCTTAATTCTCTCCCTCTGCTCCCTTAATTCTTCTGCCATATTCCAGTCCTGTCTTCCAATCTTTGTTTGTATTTTTTGTTCTTGTGTTCTATTTAAATTTGTTTTTGCACTTTTCACTTTTGCCAATTGGATTCTCCACTTACCGCTATGTCTTTGCTGTTGTTGTTGTTGTTGTTGTCGGTGTCCCAGGGGATGCGTTGCACTTGTTCTAATTCCTCCTCTCGTTCTTCTTCTCTTTGATGCCGGCTCTGCACGTCTGTGTGCGTGTACGTGTGCGTGGGAGAGAGAGTGTGTGTCGCTGGCTGAGCTTCAAACTCCGACTAAATGCTGCGCTTGTATGCGCTTCAATTTTTATATTGCCGCTCTGCCGGCGCAAAACAAAAACAACAACAACAACAAAAAAAGTAACAACAAATAAACAACAACAACAAAAAAAGCATACACAAAACGAAACTGAGAATTACAAAACAAAACTACAACAAAAAAAAACGATGAGTTTAAACTGTTGTAAATTTTTGCGCTGACCGACGACCGATCTTTAAAACGATCGTCGCGTAAATGGAAATGGAAATGAAAACGGCAGTGACAACGACGCCAGCGTCAGCGTCAGCGATAGCGACAGCGCAGCCAGCAGAGCACAATGGTCATAGGGAGCACTTTTCTTGGTCAAAATCTAAATTTTTGTAAAATTTTGGAAAAAGAGTTTCTACCAGAAAAAAGGCTCTTCCAAAAAAAGCGTTTTACTAATGAATTCGCAGAGGCAAAGAACCGAAATTACCATATTTTTTAAATTATAAATTCCCAAAAAATTATAAAAAAGTATTAAAACTGATCAATATTGAAAAATTAATTTTAAATCAGTGGGTTTTGTATTGTAAAATGTATCACAAATGTTTCTCACAAACTTTACATCGAAATCCTTAATTTTAAACACTAGAATTATTCGAAAACCTATCAGAAATTGTAGAGAATTAAATACTTATTGAATACATAACAAATACTTAATGAATTGTAGAGTATTAAATACTTAATGAATTGCATTTAGAGAACAATGCTTACTTTAAACCTCATTCCTTAGAATTTGCAATTATATATCATAACTTTTTGCCAACTGAAAAGCAGTAATGATATCCTTATAACCCTGCAGATTAATAACTGTCCAATGAAATGAAGAGCGTGTAGTGATCCCCTGAAAACTATAAGAAATCAAGATCCAGTGTTGTTGAAATTTTAAAATTTAAAGGTATTACGATTAATAAAGATTCAAGTTGATGTATTTCAAATTGAGGAAATTATGAGTTTTGTCCCTGAAAAGTGTTGGTTGGACCACTGTGCAGCAACAGCAGCAGCAGCAGCAGCGACGTGCGGCGGCATCAGATAGTGTGAGAGAGATAGAGATAGAGAGAGAGAGAAGTAAGCCGATCTCCACGCACTCTCGCTCTATCTCTGTCTGGCCTGCATTGGCGGACAAATGCAGGTGAAGGGGTAGGATCCAGAGAGTGCAACGCCCACGCAACGAGTGCTGCCATCTCTCCTCTCCCTCTCTGCCTCTCTCACTCGACATTGACACTTTGACTTGAGTTCTTCACATCCACGCAATCCATGAGATGCACTCAAATGCATTTACGGCTTCCAAGGAGCTGCCAACTTGTAATAAGATGTCATTTCCCATGAGTCACGGGTTCGGTCACAGAATTCTTTTCTTCATTCTGATTCTTGGGATTTCCAGAGATGAGACATTCATAAATTCAACATAAACAAGATAATGATATGGTAATTATGCACTGCAAGAAATAATTGCAGAGATTTAGAGACTTAGAAATTATTCTAAAATTAAACACAAATGAAAAAAGAGGAACACCTTTTTTTTAACAGTTTCCATTTAGATTTTCTAGGAATTACTTTTGGAGCTCAATTCTTATCAGTTGAAGAACATTCAACGTTCATAAATACTCAGTATTTAAGTCGCATTCAAATAATTTATGTATTTTCCTGGAAAAAGAAATATAGAAATTCGAATTAGGTTGGCAAGTCCCTAAAGTATCTTTCTATCTCTCCACCATCTTTCTATTTGCATCTCTCCAATATTAGCTGAAGCACACAAGTACATAATTGATATCCAATTGGAATCAGTGCAAGTGTGCATGAATGTGTGTGTGTGTAGTTAACTCTGTGATTGTGTGACGGGGCAATTTTGACCCACTTGGCGAGTTTTACTTTCTTTTGCCTTTTGATCAGTCCCCCAGTTCAGTTCAGGCACTTGAGTTGATTTTTTCTTTATTTTGATTTTGCCTCCAGGCTTTATTTATTTCTTTCTTGTTTATTTTGGGCTATTTTTTTTTGTGTATGTTTTATTTTGTATTTTTTTTTGTTGTTTGTGGCACCCAGATTTTCACTTTTAACCCTTTCTTTGAGAGTGGAAGATTTTTTTTTGGGGCAGCACTACTTTTGTCCGCTGATTGTTCATTGTAAAGTAAATACTGTGTTTACACTGCAAGAAATATTAGGGAATTTATTAAAATTTTGTTTGTAAATTACTTTAAAAACTTTATTTTAAAAATGTGTTTAAATTAAATATAAATATTTAAATTTTAATCCTTTTATATCAATAAATTCCTATACCAAATTTTATATTTTTTGCTTATAGAAAAAGTATTTTATTCTTTACTTTATAGAAAAGGTTGTTGCTTCTTTTCATCTCAAAATATATTATCTTTCTTGCTGTGTAAAATAGTATATTCTTCGTTCTTCTTGCTATTAAAAAGTCTTTCATTATATATATTTTTTTTATTATTATATTATTCACAGCTTTTGTTGTTTATTTTTTTTTTGCTTGGCGCTTAAATGACTTTCTTCGATAGCTTTTTGACTTTGACTTTGCCGGCAGCTGCTGGTGGCTGCGATCGCCGCCGCGGGCCTTTCGCTTAATTTCTATATGCATGCGCACAAAATAAATCCAATCAAATATGCAACAACAAAAGGAGCAAAGTTAAAGAGCAAAAAAACAAAACATCAGAAGCGTTGAGCCGAGCTTACGGGTTTTTGAAACGCGATTGAAAGTGAAAGTTAAGGCGTACATCTCTCTGGCTCTCTTTTTTTTCGGCAGCGTCGTCTCTCTTTTTTTTTAGCTTTCTATTTGTGCCCTTGTTCAAAAAGTATTCTGGTTTGCTATTTTTTTTTTTTGTGAGGTTTACATAAGATCAGCCTCATTAATGAGGTTTTTTTTTGATATGGCGATAGACAAGCGATTGCGAAATCGATAAACGAAAATGGAGGGCTGCATAACGGTCGACAGTTACAGAGTTTAGATCTCTCTTTTAATCGTTTAATCGCTTAGAGAGAGAGAGAGTAAGAGTTTAGTAACTCTAAAAGGAGAAATGTGAGGTTTTAGTACACTGTTCTACGCGAGGCAAGCTTTGAATTTTTGTTATCGAAAGCCTGAAAGTATGCAGTAAACAAAATAAAGCAAAAAATATATAATTTAAGATTTCTTTAGATGAAATAAGTTATAAATTTGCTTGAATTTATTTTTAAAAAAATATAGAAACATTAAATAAATAAAAATAAAACATAACAAAGATCATTTATGATTTATTTAGTTAAATAAAGTCACAAATTTCTTGAATTTATTATAAAAAAAATAAAGAAAACTTAAATAAATAAAAATAAAACAATTTTATTATTAAAAAAAATAAAGAAAAGTTTAATAAATAAAAATAAAACATTAAAATGATCTCTTACGTTTTATCAGTTAAAAAATGTTATAAATTTCTTAAATTAATGTTAAAAAAATAAAAAAAAATTAAATAAATATAAATTTCTTGACTTTATTATTAAAAAAATAAAGAAAAATACCAAATAAAAATAAATAAATAAATAAATATATTTTTTTGGAGTTACTGCAACTGCTGGGCTATAATCCTCAGAAACTCAAAGACCTCCTCGCCCGATTCCACTATATAGTGTGGTGGCATTAGGTAACCATAACGTCCCTGATCCTTGAGGAACATATCGTAAACCAGTTGACCCCCCACACGATCCTGTACCCAATCCGCTGAATTTCCTGGCCTGGCCAGCTTCTGGCGATAGCTGGTACCCGATGAATACTCCGCTTGATTGAGTCTTCTCAGTGCGAGGACTGCCTTCCTTGCCACATGCTTTAAATCATGCTGATTCTCTGTCACATAATCCGCATCGCCCCAGGGATAGGCAATGGCCTGGCCATAGCCTCCCAGGGATACATAAGCTCCAAGATATTCCCTCAAACCAGTGAGGAAGCTACGCAGGGCTCGCGTCTCGGGTTCAGAGAAGCTTTTTGGGCCACGATAGAGATTCTTGCAGGGACTACTCGTAGAACCAGCACCACCCCAGCCATAATCAAAGTTTCGGTCCAAATTGACGCCATAACAACCGGTGGCCGGATCATGGGCACGATTTTTGGTCCACAAACGATCCGTATGCCGGGAATACTGATAGCCATCGGGATTGGCCAAAGGCAGGAAGTACCAGTCAATGTCACGCATTGATTTCTCTAACTGATTTCGACTCCAAAGATGTGTTAACTTGGACAAGGCATAGGTCAAGGCAGCGGGACTAAGCCAGTCCCTGGCCTGCATGCCAGCATCCACAAAAATAGCCCAATTATCGGGATTCCCATTGGAGATTCTGTCGGGGAAAAGATATAAAATTAATTATTAGGAATTTCTGAATCAAAATCAAGTTTACCGAATGACCTCCATTGGCCTCTTATTCCGCGTGACTCCAATTTGTATAATTTCCACCATTTCCGAATGTTGTTCCAGCAGCGTTTGCATAAATTGTTTGATATCCGCCTGATCATGATAACGTCGCCAACTCATTAAAGTTCCTGGTATTTCCATCCAAGGCAAAGTATTATTTCGTACAGTTTCCAAGGGATGATCCACAGCTGGAACTTCCACATAAGTCTCATCAATGGCCGCTTCAATGTCATCGATCATAATGTTGTAGCTAAAGCCAACCTTTTCCATGAATTTCTTGGCATTGGCCACATTTCTTTGCTCGATGAGGATATCAATGCCATCCTGATTGATGTTCCAAACTTCGCTACCTGAAAATATATAGAAATTTCTTTAATAAACCAAAAGAACCTTGAAATATCATCTCGAAATATATGAAAATATTATATTATATTATATTATATTATATTATATTATATTATATCATATTATATTATATTATGTTATATTATATTATATTATATTGTATTATATTATATTATATTATATTATATTATATTATATTATATTATATTATATTATATTATATTATAAATCCCCTAACCAAAGTGTCGCCAAAAGGCTCGAAGCTGCGGCTGTGCCAGCCTCGTCTCATGGACTTTCCACAATTGATAGCCATAGTAACGTTGAACATGGCTACCATTGCGATAACGTCTGTTGATCTGATACGAAGATCCTGGCGAAAGGAAGTCGTAGCGTCGCAAATCTGTGGGTGAGAGCCACTGTAAACCCTCAAAGGTGGTGGCCACCAATTCGCTGCTGTTTAGGGTCAACAAAGCCAGTGGCAGTCCCGAGAGACCCGAGAGTTCCGGCACAGAGACACTGCGCCAGATAAGAAGAGGTTGATTAATGCTTAGAGCTTCTCCAACTCCTCCAAATAAAACCAATAACAGGAGCAACATCTTCTAAACTGAACTGAATCAAATGTATTTCCAAGGTTTTTATTTTTTAATTAATGCCAAATTTATGCGTAAAGAATGCGTGCTCAGGTGGCGATTCCGAAACGAACTGAGCTCGCGACTCGAGCCCAGTTGACCTGACCTGATGAGATCTTGCCTAACCCTGGCCCTGACCCCTCCCAAAAAACGTGCCACAGGCGGGGTGAAAATAATAGAACTTAGGGGTTTATGGAAATAATATTTAAGGGAATAAAAATCTCATTTTAGCTTTAGCGAAAATCCCTTTTTTAAATACTAGAAAAATCTGAATTAAATTTATTTTACAGCTTGATTTATAATTTATATTTAAAGGTTTTTTGGAAACCCTAAAGCTAGTTCTTTATAGTTTTTAAGGGTTTGTTTAAGGGAGTTTATGGAAATAATAATTAAAGGGATAAAGATCTAATCTTAGCTTTGGCAAAAATCCCTTTTTTAAATCCTAGAAAAATCTTATTTAAATTAATTTTACATTTCATTTCGTTTAATTTACATTTAAATGATTTTATGAAACCCTTAAAGCTGGTTTTTTAGCATTTTTTAGAGCTTGTTTAAAGGAGTTTATGGAAAATATTTAAGGTGATAAAAATCTCATCTTAGCTTTAGCGAAAATCCATTTTTTTATGCTAGAAAAATCTCATTTAAATTAGTTCTACAGCTTGAGATATGAATTATATTTAAAGGATTTTATGAAACCCTTAAAGCTGATTCTTTAGCGTTTTTTAGAGATTGTTTAAATGGAAAATATTTAAGGGGATAACATTTTCATCTTAGTTTTTGCAAAAATACCTTTTTTAAATCCCTGAACAATCTTATTTAAATTATTTTTACAGCTTAAGTTATAAAGTATATTTAAAGAATTTTATGAAACCCTTAAAGTTTGTTCTTTAGTGTTTTTTTGGAGCTTTTTTAAATACCTGACAAAATGTTGAATATTTCTTGATTTTAAATGCCAGTAAAATCTCTCTTTCCCTTTTTTAAAAATTAATACAACAATCTCTCTTCACCTCTATTTTAAATTAATAAAAAAATATCTTCTTCTTTAAAAATTAAAAAAATCCCTTCTCTTCGCCTTTAAAAATTAATAAAAAAAAGTCTTTCTTCATCTTTATTTAAAAATTAATAAAAATCGAATACAAACTTGCCTATTTCCCTATTTAAAACCTTTGTGATACCTATTTTTCTGACTTTATCTGTCGTATCTCGTATTTTTCGGCTTGACAATTTCTCTTCTTTTGTGCCGAAGCGACGACAGAACAGACAGACTTCTTCGCCCTTAGGGCCATCAATTTTAATTCGATTTAGAACCCTCTCCGATAGTGACTCACCGAATAGAGCAACCACCTCGTTGAACTGAGCATCCGGTGAGGTTTTGTCTTCCAACTGCCTTTCCAGCAGCTCAAGTTCCTCTGATTCAAGATTCTCCTCCTGCTCCTCCATGGATGAACCGCGACTAGAATTAAAGTTAAGCTTCCAAAGTTGGGCACCGCGATAGCTGACATAATTAGGATCCAGTTCGCTGCGAAGCTCATTGATCCTACCACGCGATGATGATGGAACTGAGGGATTTATCATGGCCAAGGGATGAAGATAACGCAGCAGCTGACCCACTCCACCGCCAAAGAAGGGAAGCCTCATTAAACGATTATCGGTGCGGGTCAAGTCCAGGTGATTCCTGCTCTCTGCCAGTGCAATTCGTGTGATTATGAGCATAATTATGACCAAAATTAATGGAAACCACGCCCCTTGGCTTCGAGGGAGTTGCTTCATGGTGGAAATTTCCGTTTTCTTTATGATTTCTGAGAAACTTGGCACTCGGAACTCGGAACTGTTGCGATCGAGGTGACTGTTGGTGCGGATTTAAGGCGTTTGCAAATCAGTTGGCGAGCCGCAGCCTCCGGCTAACGGCTTCTCGCGATCTCAATTCTCTAGTCTCCCGTTCTTCTCCGTTCTCTATTCCCCATGCTCCATGGCCTATTCTCTAGTCTACGTTCTTCGTTCTCCTCTGTTGCCGCATTTCTCCTTCAATTTTAAGCCCAATTCCCCAATTAAGGCCATCCACATTTGCATATTGACGGAACGCCGGCTATTTTCATGTTTTTATTTATGCTTTGTTTTTTTTTTGTGTGACTTTTACTTTGGCTGAGGCTTAAATTCTGTTATAATGTTATACTCGTGCCAAAATACTAAAGAGGGAAGGCAGTAAAGTTGTGCGAGATTCCAGGAAAAGAGTTTTGTTTACTAGAAAAAATTTTGTTAAAGTAAAATTGCCTTTATCGGTTTTTATTTATGTCTTTAAAATGATTTCCTCTTTGGTTCATAATAAAAATAATAAATCAAAGGGAAATCAAGGTTTAAAAATTAAAAATTAATTTAAATTAATTTCTTTTGTATTTAAAAAATTTTTCTGAGGTAAAAAAAAATTATTTTGAAAATTTTCAACATTTTTTTATGCCTGTACATGCCTAGGTTAATGTTTCTTTTAATGCTGATCAAGAATATATATGGTTTATATGGGGAAACCAATCCTTCACTGCTTTAAAACCTATTTTAGAAAGGTTGCAAGAACTGAAACGCCATCAAGCGGCCGCCATTTGAACTACAAATTGTTCTTAATTTAAATGCAGCTTGTTGGTGAGAGGAAAAGGGAACAAGTAGAATACGTATGCTTTAGTTAGTTGGAAATTAATAATTGTGCGTCAATTGTGCGTTATTATTATTTTTTCCAAGACTAAAATGGTTTCTAGGATTTAAAATAACTTCTCTGCAATGATAACTTTTAATTAAAATTTAAAAAAAAAATCCTATAAGGCTATAAAAAGTTGTCAAAGAAGTTTTAGAAGCTGAAACAAGTGGGAAATTCTAGTATTCCCTTGGAAAATATTTTAATATCAATTTAAAATTGTAAATAAAACAATTTATGTTCTTTTGTATTTTTCTTATATATTTTTTTTTTGTTCTCTTTTTTTCAATAAACATTTCTCAGTCTATTTCGATGAGTTGTTCTCTTTGTGGTGTGTCTGTGTGTGTGTGAGTTTATGTTTTGTGTGTTTATGTTTGTGTTCAATTTGTCTAATTACAGATAGAATAAATAAATAAATAAATAATTTCTTTTATATATAAATAGCAATTAAAAAAAAAAAAAAATTCATCATCATTCGCATTGAACTAAGTCCAGGGCTTGGGATATATGTTTTTAATGGCTACGCCTCCGGCTGCCACTGCCACTGCCCCTGTTCCTGGCCACCGCCTTGCCCCGTCCCTGGGCAATGGCTCTGGCCACAGTATCGGCAAAGGTATAGCCATCCTTGCCATTATATTGAATAAATCTGGCTGGCAGGACGAAGCCATAACGTCCAGTGTCACCCATTTCAATGGTGTAGGCATACTTGATGCCGGCAATGCCCTTGGCCCAGTCATCAGAGCCACCGGCAGCGGGATACAGAGTTGTGGCCGAAGAACCCACCGTATACTTGACACCCGTTGACTTGGTGATGCTCTGGGGATAAAAGATTAGAGATTAGAGATTATTATAATAATTATTATAATATTTAAATAATTATTACCGTTCCTGCCTGCCTTGCCACACGATCCAAATCCGCTCGATCCTGCGTTAGCTGATAATCATAGCCCCAAGGATAAAGGATATACTGTCCATAGCTATGGAACGAGAGATAAGCCTGGAAGGTTTCACGTGGGAAACCACTAATAAACTTGGAAATGTAGAAAGTCTCGGGCTCAGAGAAAGCCTTGCTGCCGCGATATGTCTGTGAACAGGGACTGGCCGAGGTGCCCTTGCCGCCCCATTTATAGCCAAAATTACGATTCAAATCAACGCCAGGACATTGCCTGCCATGGGCTCGCATATTCTTGCGCCACAAACGATCCGTGGTGTGGGAATACTCATAACCATCGGGATTGGCCACCGGATGAATGTACCAATTGATGCTACGCATATGCTCAGGGAGATCCTCCCAGCCTTCGACCAATTGATTGGCTATAAAGGTGACCGTGGCAGGACTAATCCATTCGCGGGCATGCATGCCGCCATCGATCCAAACGCCAGAATTACGGGCATTGCCATTGGAGATCCTTTAGAGAAATTATATAGAGAATTTCTTTAAATTCTGAGAGAAAATTTAAAGTATTTCCAAACTCACTTGAGTATCTTCAGGGGACGCTTCTCCACGGAATAGCCAATGATTTCAGTGGAACAAATATCCGGATAGGTTTTTGCCATATAATCAATGAAGCCATGAATGTCCTCAAGGCGATGATAAGCCTGCCAGGTAAGACGATGGCCTGGAAAAATATAGAAAAAATATTGTTAGTATTAAAGAACTAATCCTAAACTTTAGGGGAACCTGAAGTACTGAAGAACTAACCTTAAACTTTAGGGGAACCCCTGAAATTGAACCTGAAACTGAACCTGAAACTGAAACTGAACCTTCAGCTGAAACTGAACCTGAAACTGAACCTTCAACTGAAATTGAACCTGAAACTGAACCTTCAGCTGAACCTGAACCTGAAACTGAACCTTCTCAACCTTCACCTTCACCCTTTTGTGGGTTCATTCAACCTTCTTTCAAACCCTTAACCCTTGAGGCATCATCTTCTTCGTCTTTTGTTTTTCGTTTCCTGGCTATCGATTAAACAAACGTCTTCTTGCAAGAACCTTCTAACTATCCTTCTTTTCAGTGCGTGGCACTTGGCACGTGGCTCACAGGGGTTCCTATGGCAAAGCCAAAAGCCAAAAGCCAAAGCCACTTTGCGCTCAATGACTTTTCACACACTCCCCTCTTTGCCAAATGCATTAAATGCTCGTTTGTGGCGACACCTCAAAGGAAAAGCTACCCGGAAAAAACGGGCAAAAAAAGGGGTGATTGCAGGCACCACCTGTCACTCAAAGAAAATATAACAAAAAATAAAGTTTGAAGGGTTTGAGGGCAAGCAATCAGTTCCTATTTCTTTTTTAAATATTATAAATGTTAAGAAAAAATATAAATGCCTTAAGAAAGGGGAAAGGCAATGATCATAGTTCCCTCACTCAAACCCTAGAACTTACCCCATTTTATAGGTTTTTTTGGGTTTATTTTAATGCTGATTATCTCTCACTTGATCCCTTGAATTTCACCCATTTTATAAGGTTTCTAGGATTAATTTTAAGGTCAATAAGCTGCTTATTTTATATTCCTTTCTGTAGATTGAGATTCTCTTAATTCTATCCCCAGTTTCTATAAATTTTTCACTATACCCCACTCACCCTTGCGATTCTGCAGCTCTGCTATCTTTTCCGCTGGTGGATTCTCCACTTCGATGACATTTTGAAGATTGTCAATGAGCACAATTCGTGAGAGATTAGCCGCACGAATGTGACGCTCGGCAGCAGCCAGAACTTGTGGCTTCAGCAGATAGTCCACCTCCTGCTTGACTTCCTTCCATAGTTGACCATCTTTTGAAGGAAATTATGAATTAAAATCTCTTTCTTGTTGAGGAATTAGTTCTAGTTCTTTTTCACTTACCATATTTCGACTGCAGTTCATCGGCCAAACGCTTGTCCTTATCGGTTTGCACCACAATGCGCCACACCTGGGCCCCATCGTATCGTCGCAAATGGGCATTGAACTGAGACTCCTCCTCGGCCTTGGGCAGCTCGGTTTCAACTGCTGCTGGCTGTTGGTTAAGGAACGAGGCATTCACATAGTTCAACACACTGTCTTGAACGTGGAGCGGCTGCTGGGATGGCATCTGAGGCTGAGGCAGCACCATGGGTATGATGGTGGTCAGCAGGGAAGGCTGTTCGGGTTGCTTGGGTTCCTCAACTGGGGTTTGGGGAGCCTTTTCCTCTTTCTCAGCTTCGGTTTCATCTTGAAGCTTGACTGGAACTTCAGCGGGAATTTCTGCGGGAATTTCAGCAGGAGTTTCAGCGGGATTTTCAGCGGGAATTTCAGCTGGAATTTTGGCGGGAATTTCAGCGGGAACTTCAGCGGGAACTACAGCAGGAATTTCAGCAGGAATTTCTGCAGGAATTTCAGCAGGAATTGCAGCAGGAATTTCAGCGGGAATTTCTGCAGGAATTTCAGCAGGAATTACAGCAGGAATTTCAGCGGGAATTTCAGAGGCGATTTCTGATGGGATTTCAGCAGGAATCTTATCTTCAGGTTTAATCTCATTGATCTCTGGCTGAATCTCGGCATCGTTCTGTGATTCCTCCTCTGGCTGGGCTTCCTCTACAGGCTTGGCTTCCTCTACGGGCTTAGCATCCTCCTCTGGCTTTGCCTCTTCCTCTGGCTTGATTTCCTCTTCAGTCTTGGTTTCCTCCTCAGGCTTGTCCTCCTCCTCTGCCTTGATTTCCTCTTCTGCCTTGATTTCCTCCTCTGCCTTGATTTCCTCCTCTTCTTGCTTCGATTCCTCCTGAGGCTTAGCTTCTGTTGCTTCAGCTGGGATTATCTCTGGCTGAACGGCCTCCTCCTCTGGTTCATCGGCTAAAATCAACTCGGGTTTCTTATCCTCTTCGGCAGCTGCTTGCTCCTCAATGGCAGAGATTTCGGTGACTGGAATGAAAGCCTCTTGCTCGGAAATGGATTCCTTTTCCAATTCCTGCTCCTTTTCCAGTTCTTGCTCTTTATTTTCGGTGGCTTCAGCAAGTTCCTCGGGCACTAAATTGTCCATGGCAGCGGTGAGACCTTCTTCGATATTCTCGACCAGGGTTTCCATTAAAGAAGCCTCTGTGGTGTCCACTTCGTTGTCGCTGATCTTCTCCAGTTCAGAGTCGGTGTTCGGTTCGGTTTCGGTTGCCTTTTCTTGGTCAGTCTGGCTTTCGGCTGAGATTTCGGCTGGATTTTCAGGCTGGACCTCAGGTTGGGCTTCAATTTCTGGCTGGGCTTCAGCTTCAGGCTGTGCCTGAATTTCTGGTTGGGTTTCCTCAGCTTCTGGCTGGGTTTTCTCTGCTTCTGGCTTGAGTTCAGCTTCTGGCTGGGCTTCAGCTTCAGGCTGAGCTTCAGCTTCTGACTGAGCTTCAGCTTCTGGCTGAGCTTCAGCTTCTGACTGACTTTCCTGAGCCACAATTTCTGGCTCCTCCTCTGGCTGAACTTCAATTTCCTGCTTCTTTTCCTCCTGCTCAGCTTCTGGCTGAGTTTCGGCTTCCTGCTGCTGCTGAGATTCGGCTTCTGGCTGAGTTTCGGCTTCCTGCTGCTGCTGTGATTCCTCAGCAACTGCTGGCACTTGTTCTGGCTGCACTTCCGACTCCTCTGGCAACTGATCGTCCAAGGCTTGTTCCTCTAAAGTGGCCTCAGTGGCTGGCAGTGGCTCTGCCTCGGCTTCCGGCTGATTTGAAGCTTGTGCTGCTGCTGCTGCGGCTGCTTCTTCGGTGGCACTGTCCACTGCCTGCTCAAGTTGAGCCTCCTGACTGCCGCTGCTGCTGCTGCTGCTGCTGGGTTTCATTAGCACCACATGCTCTTCAATAGATTCCGGCTGCAGTGGCTGCTGCTGCTCCTGATCTTGATCTTGATCTTGATACTGCTCCTGTTCCTGTTCCTGCTCGGCCACTGTTATGTCGCTGGGCAACTCAACTAACTGCAAGGCAGGACTAGAGTCACTCTCCAGCATTAACATGTCAGAGGCAGCACCTGAGCTGGCGGGATCCGAATCCGATGATTCAATGGAGTTGCGGTGCACGTGTTCGGTATCCTCCAGCTGGCTGGCCACTGTCTCGGGCACCAGCATGTACATATCGGCAGCAGAATCCGCTGAGGGTATCGAGGTTAGCTTCATGTCGTCCACAAGGACATCTGGCTGGGCCTGGGATGAAGGTGATTGATCTGCTGGCAGCTCGTTGCGCTCCAAGGCAAGGCGATCCAGTGACATGGCAGCCGCTGGCTCATGATAAAGCAACACAGCTAGGAGTAGGAGTTGGAGGCAACGACGACTGCTGCTGCTGCTGCTGTTGCTGCTGCTGTTGCTTCTTTGGGGGGCGAGGCCCGCTCGCGATCTCGCGGTGTGCATCTTGGCGGGATCGGGTTGTGAACCGTTATGAGACATGTCCCATTGCTCGAGTGCCGCTTTTATACTTCGCTGTGAGCGCCAAAACAAGAAGAAGAGGCAGCAGCAGCAGCAGCAGCAGTGGAGCAGTGGAGAGCGTAGACAAGCGCAAAGAAGAAGAAAGCATTGCCATTTCATTTTCGATACATTTCTCTCTCGAGCAGCAGCAGTGAAGCAGCAGCAGCAGAGGCAGCAGCAGCAGCGGAGGCGGCAGTGGAGGCAGCAGCAGCAGAGGAGGCAGCGGTAGAAGGAGCAGCAGCAGCAGCAGTGAAGCAGCAGCAGCAGTGAAGCAGCTGAAGAGGCAGCAGTAGAGGCGGCAGTAGAGGCAGCAGCAGTACAGGCAGTGAAGCAGCAGTAGAAGCAGCAGTAGAAGCAGCAGCAGCAGCACTATCGCCGTCGCTGCTGCTGCTCAGTTACACTGGCCAGCAAAGCAGACCTGCAGGTAGCCGTCGTGTTTAGCCATCGTTTGTGTATGCAAATGATCCCAAGCTCTGCTCTCCGCTCGCCGCTGCTGCTGCTGCTGCTGTTGCTGCTGCTGCTGCTCTCTTCCTTATGAGAGCCGAACTGCTGCCGCCGCACCCCCTGGCTTTATCTATCCAGCTGCTATCTTCCATTTCCATTTCCATATCCAGGTCCCCCGCTCTCGCTTTCTTTCGGGACAAAAATGCCAAAGCATAATGAAGAATGGCTAAAAAAAAGAGAAGAAATAACAAAAAACAACATTTGAAAACTAAAGATATAACCGAAAAATTATAATATATTTTATAGCTAAATTATTCCTAGGGTTTTTCAGTGGCTTAAATTAAAATATTTAACTTATATAACTGTGAATTTGATTAGATTCTTTGGTTTAAAACAAAAATAAATTAAATCTAGCATTAAAACCTTAAGAAATCATAAGCAACTCTTTGGGAAATTCAATAATTTAAATGGAAACTGGAAAAGTTTTAAAGGATTTAATTAAAGAAATCGAAAAGGGAAGAGTTACGGATTTTATTATATTTTATGTATTTATGTATTTTATGTATTTTATGTATTTTAGGTATTTTAGGTATTTGAGGTATTTTAGGTATTTTAGATATTTTATGTATTTTGATGTATTTTGATGTATTTTGATGTGTTTTGACGTATTTTGCTGTATTTTGATGTATTTTGATGTATTTTGATTTATTTTGATGTATTTTGGTGTATTTTGGTGTATTTTGATGTATTTTTATGTATTTTGATGTACTTTCTGTATTTTATGTATTTTCTGTATTTTCAGTATATTCAGTATTTTCTTTATTTTCTGTATTTTCTGTATTTTCTGTATTTTCTGTATTTTCTGTATTTTCTGTATTTTCTGTATTTTCTGTATTTTCTGTATTTTCAGTATTTTCAGTATTTTCAGTATTTTCTTTATTTTCTTTATTTTCTTTATTTTCTTTATTTTCTTTATTTTATGTATTTTATGTATTTTTAGTATTTTCAGTATTTTCTGTATTTTCTGTATTTTCTGTATTTTCGGTATTTTCAGTATTTTCTTTATTTTCTGTATTTTATGTATTTTATTCATTATTTATTATTTTTAAAACCCCATTAAACCCCCATTTTCTTATAAATAAACCCCCTTAAAAATATTGCCATGTTCTTAATTAATTAATTAATTAAACGATAAAAAGAGATCTTTCTTTCTATAATTAAATATTGAAAAATATAAACATTTCCTGGCATTTCTCTTTGGCTTCCGTAAATAACTTTTCCTCATTTAAATATTGATCCGGATCGCCGCCTTAAGTGCCCCCCCATTCAACTGTCACAATCATTGTGGACTTTCTACAGACTCCAACAGATCCGACACAGATCATTCTGGATCTGTATTTTAATTTCAATGAATCACAGTCACATCTTTAATTTGCAATCCATGTCAATTGGCAATTGCATGTTAATTGCTCAAAAATTTGCATTTAAAAATATTTTACGAGTGCAGGATACACGGACATCTCTTTATTTATTTTGTTTCGTTATTGTGCTGGCGCTTAAAAAGTTTCCAATTTGCTCATTGACATGATTTCATCTCTTTAAGGTTTTTTTATGTATTTCTTATTTATTTTTTGTTTATTTTCTTATTTATTTATATATATTTTATTTGTATGAAATGGTGTATGAAGTATTACCCACGCTCTGCTCTCTAATCAACCGCACCTCGTCTTTTCCGTTGTCGTTGTCGTTGTCGTTGGAAGTTGAAGCACAAACAATTGCTCTTTGCTGCCGGCCGGCGCTCCTTTCACTTTATAATAAGTAAGTGGAGTTTATCACAAATGACAATTGAGGAAGAGCGAGAGTTCAAGTAATTGCAAAGCTCTGAAATCACAGCCCCCGGGGGGACCCCTCCATCCATCGATTCATCGATCCATCGGCGGTAGGTCAAGTAGTGAAATTGTCCTTAATTTCAATTGGTTTTTTAGTATTTTAAATGCAAAATGAATCTGTCTCCTTAAATAATTCACAAAATAGTGCAAAATAGTGAAAATTAGTGCTAATTAATTGGCAATTTACTGGGTTTTATTTACTAAACTTTTAGGTGTTAAAAAGGTCTCACAAAAAAGGTGTGAATTTTGTAAAACTAATTTTTAATAATATGTTACTATGGGAACTTTTATTATATATAAAGTAGAGCAATAGTTTGATCAAATTTAATATAATAAAAGTTATTATAATCAATTTAATTATATAAATAATATAAAAAATAATACAAAATAATATAAATAATATAAAAATAATAAATATAATATACAAATTATTATAAATATAAAATATAATATAATAACAATTACTATAATCATTTAAACAAATATATTCAAATAATATTAATAAATATATCGCAACAAACAAAAAAAATAATAAATAAATAGTAAAAATGTGATTAAGAAGGAAATAAATATTAAAATAAATTATTTTGAAAGTAAATAAATAAATTAATATTGAAATAAATAAATATATAAATAAATAAATAAATAAATAAATAAATAAATAAATAAATATTGAAATAAGTAATTAAATATTGAAATAAATAAATAAATAAATAAATAAATAAATAAATAAATAAATAAATAAATAAATAAATAAATAAATAAATAAATAAATAAATAAATAAATATATATTGAATTAAATAAATAAATATTGAAATAAGTTACTTTAAAAATATATAAATAAATAAATACTTAAATAAATACCCAAATAATTAACTAAAAAATTAAAATAATAACAAAAAACCTCCCAATTATCACTCAAGGGCCCCATAACGAACTAGAACTAATTCCAATTAGCGCCAAAACAGAAAAATGCACACATTTCAAGCGGATTTTCGAGCGGCAAAGAGTGGAAAGTGGCAAAAGGCAGGCAGTCAGTCGGTTAAACATCCAAAAAAACATTCAAGCAGCAGCCAGGCAGCGCCATAAAATTGACAAAAGTATGAATGAGGTGAATGG
This sequence comes from Drosophila truncata, assembly GCA_008042515.1. Taxonomy (NCBI): domain Eukaryota; kingdom Metazoa; phylum Arthropoda; class Insecta; order Diptera; family Drosophilidae; genus Drosophila; species Drosophila truncata. Next base: position 28,096 of record VNJQ01007271.1, read on the forward strand.
GGAGGCACTTCGCCACTTCGGCACTTCGGCACTCGCCATGCGATGTGCGATGTGCGATGCTTTTCAGGTAGAATCCCCCACAGAGCCGATGAAAGCGAGAGTGGGCAGAGAGCAATGTCAGTCGATAGCTGGCGGCGACCAAAAAAATAACAAAAAACAAAAAAATAACAACTTAAAAACTGATGCACAGACACACACCCAACAGCACACAGCAGCACACAATAGGCGATATTTGCGGGGGACGAACTTTCTTTCTTCTTCAATATATCGCTGCCTTTTTTGTTGTTTTTTTTGTATTTTTTTTTTTTGTTGTCGAGTGCACGCCCACATCATCCCAATTATCTTCTTACGCTTACGAAAAGCGGCTGCGGGCACAAAACTTGGCCTTTTTGACAGTCGATAATATTTGACAAGGGTTGCCGCTGAGGCTGTGGAGTACAGTGTCATTTTTTAAGAAATATATATTGCTTATTTACTTTATTTTTTTTTTAATTTAAAATTATAAGCATACAAATACTTGATGTTAAATATTTACAAATATTTTTAGCCTTACAATTACTATTTACAGTTTCATTTTTCCTATCAAGTTCGTTGCCTAAGTCTTTCGTTTTTTGTTGGTTAGAATTTTTGAAAACAGTTAAATACTTTAAAAAATATATTTTGCTTATTTAATTGATATTTAAATTTAAAAATTATATAAATAATTGATATTTAATATTTAAAAATATGTTTATGCTTTACTATTTATCATACAGTGTCATTTTTCCCATTCAAGTTCGTTGCTTAAGTCTTTTGTTTTTCTTACTCCTTTTTTAACAACTTTTCTTGTTTTTGGAAACAGTAAAATATTAGAGAAAGGGGAATTTATAAGGAATTTAAATATATATACTTTAAAGTTATATTTTTATTATTATTTTAAATTTATTTATTTTTATTTTATATTTATTTTAAATATAATATTTTGGGCATACATTTTATTTATGAAATTTTACAATCAGGAATTAAAATCTTAAAAAAATGGTATAAATGTTTATATTTCAAAATTAAGCCAAAAAATCTATTAAAATATTATTAATTATTATTATTAAAGTAACAAAATATTGCACACAAATATTTTAAATTATTTTAAATAAAATTTAAAGATCGAAATGAGAATAAGAAAATGTGGCCATATTTTCCAGTTTGTCTTTTTAAGATTTATGATTTTTTTTATATATTTCAAAATTAAGCCAGAAAATCGTTTAAAATATTATAAATAATTAACAAAATATTGTACACAAATATTTGTTTTAACTATTTTAAATGAAATTTAAAGGTCGAAATGAGAATAAGAAAGTGTGGCCATATTTTCCAGTTTGTAGTTTTAAGGCTTATGATTTTTTTTTATATTTTAAAATTAAGCCAGAAAATCTCTTTTAAAATATTATTAATAAGTAACAAAATATTGCACACAAATATTGTTTTTAACTATTTTAAATGAAATTTAAAGATCGAAATGAGAATAAGAAAGTGTGGCCATATTTTCCAGTTTGCAGTTTAAGGCTTATGATTTTTTTATATAAAAACTAGCTTAGTTCCGTTTTTTTTATATGAAAACTAGGTTAGTTCTATTTTTTTTTTATATAAAAACTAGCTTAGTTCTATTATTTTTTATATGAAAACTTAGTTGGCTTAGTTCTCAGTTAAAACTTTCGTTGTATAGCTTAAACTCTTTGTTAATTTGTAGATTTAAGTTCACTGTGCCTCAAAGCACATGAAGTTGTCATTGTCGCCTAAATATTTTCATTGTAACGGCTTTGTTTTTTCGGTCATCTAATTCCTAGCGAGAGAGGAAAATGTTGGGGCAAAAAGGGAAAGGGAAAGGCTTCTATTGGAGAATGCGACACCGGCGACAGGTATTAACGATTCTTGCAACGCGCAGCCAAGCTGCCACACCTGAGAAACACACCTGAACCTGAAGAAACACTTTCACAAGTCACCACCTGAACTTTAAGAGGGTTTTTTTTCTAAATACTAATTTTAAATATATTTTTTTTTTGCTTTTGCAGATGGAGGAGATCACTGATCAGCAGCGTAGTCCAATGTTCAACAGCAACAGCGCCCAGCGTCGCCGCAGTGCCCTTGGCCTTGGCGGCCTCAGTCACTCCTCCCCCTACGGCCTACAGCCGCCCATCCGTCCGATGGCCAGTTACAGCGAAAAGGCTGTGGGCAGCTCGCCCAAGCATTTGGTCAGCACTCTCAGCTCGCCCATCGAGCAGATCGCCTGCAGTGTGTCCCGTGAGCATGCCCTCAAGCATGAGATCGAGCAGCTGCAGGAGCGTCTCAAGGATACCGAAGAGCGTCTGGCTTCGGTGCGTTTGCAAAGTGATTCCCTGTCGCAGACCCAGCGTGCCCTACGCGATCACAATGGCCGCCTGCAGGAGGAATCGGAAATGCTAAAGTTGGATGTTCAACATTTGAAGGAATGTGCCAGTGTTTTGCGTTCCGAATTGCAGGCAGCACGACGTGATCGCAGCGAGTCGTTGCAAGTGCAGCAATCCCTGCGCGCTGAAGTGGAGATGGCGCAACACGAGCGACGTCGTAGTGGCGAACTTAAGGAAAAGGATGCTCGGGTTATACAGGATTTGCAGCGACAGTGTCGCGAGATGGAGCGCATACTCATGAGGAAGCATCCCGATTCGGTGTCGGCTTTAATAGGTTTGTTATTAATTATTTAAGAAATTATTTTATATAATAAAAATCTCTTCTTTTCAGTGGCCTCTAAAAATCCCGGCATGTGTCCCTTAAATGATCAGGAAAACTTGAACAGCCGCAAGTTACTAGAACAACGCATTGCCCAACTGGAAGCAGATGCCAAGGAGCAGGATCGCAAGGCTCAGCAAATATTGGCCAATGTTCAGGCTCGCTTTCATTCGGTTCAAGCGAAATATGAGACACATATTGCGGATTTAGAGACGCAGGTTTTAAGGTGGGTTTTTTTTACAATTTTTTACTACAATTACAGTTCGAAGTTTGCAACGCAGTGACCCTATAAAGTATACATATTCTCGATTAGCATCAACAGCCGAGTCGATCTAGCCATGTCCGTCTGTTCGTCCGTCTGTTTGTCCGTCTGTTCGTCCGTCTGTTCGTCCGTCTGTTCGTCCGTCTGTTCGTCCGTCTGTTTGTCTGTCTGTTCTTCCGTCTGTCCGTCCGTCTGTCCGTACGTCTGTCCGTCCGTCTGTCTGTTCTTCCGTCTGTCCGTCCGTCTGTCCGTACGTCTGTCTGTCCGTCCGTCTGTCCTTCCGTCCGTCTGTCCTTCCGTCTGTCTATCCGTCTGTCCGTCTGTCCGTCTGTCCTTCTGTCCTTCTGTCCTTCTGTCCTTCTGTCCTTATGTTCTTCTGTCCTTATGTCCTTATGTCCTTCTGTCCGTCTGTCCGTCCGTCAGTTCGATTATACGTAAACTAGTTCCTCAGTTTTAAAGCTATCTGAATGAAACTATGCAGGTAGTCTTCTATATGCTCTCACTCTTACATAAGTCGGAACGAGCCGGATCGGACGATTATATCATATAGCTGCCATAGTAACGATCGAAAAAATTAAAAAAAAAAAAACTTATAACTTTGTCAGTTTTCAACATATAATCACCAAATTTGATATTTGGCCATTTATTATTGTTTTAGAGCTTCGTATTAAATTTCATGAAAATCGGATGACAATATCTTATAGCTGCCATAGAAAAAATCGGGAACAGTAAAAACGATTGGCAAAATTTTCGAAAAAAACATTATAATTTCGTCAGTTTTCAAGATATTTACACAAAATTTGATATTTGGCGATATTTTTATGTTTCAGAATTTCGGTTAAAATTTCATAAAAGTCGAACGACGATATTCATAGCTGCCATAGGAACAATCAGGGAAATAATAGAAAAAATCATAACTTTGCTGTTTCTCAATATATTTTCATGAAATTTGAGATACGGCCACTTAATGTTATTTTAGAATTTCGATTTTAATTACATAGCTCATATTGTTAAACAATAAATAAAAAAAAAACATTACACAAATAATATAAATAATTAATTATAATATTTCTCCCTCTTAAATAGCCTCCAGGAGATCAACACCAAGCTGAATGAACAAATTGAATCGCAGGTTCGCACTTTGGATCGTTATATGCAGAAGCGTGCCGATCGTTATTACAATAATTGCACTCAAACGGATCAAGTATCAAAAGACGAGTCAATGGTGGCCATTTCTGAGGCCACCAATTCAGCCACCACTGGCACACAGACACAGAGCATCGCAGTGAATGGGACCCGGGATCATAGTACCAATACCATTGGTTGTCCCTCGCCGGCTTTAGTTTGCCAGCAGCCGCATCTGCATCCCCAGCATCCACATTTACCCTCGGCCAGCAGCAGCACCAGCAGCACCGCCAATTCCACACCAAACACTTCGCGTCCGAATTCAAAGCAAAGCGGCGGTGGCCAAAGACGTTCGCCTTTGGCTGTTAGTGGAACCACCTCCAAGCTGCCAATTTCCCAGTCCGAGTCCACACTCTCCCTGCTTAGCCATGGGCCGCCGCCTGGAGGGTCTTCTGCCGCCTCCACCAAGGAGGAGGCCCAACTTCTTAGTTCCGTGCGAAGCATGCGCGTCGATTTGGCCATTAAAAATAAGGCAATGCAGCGTTTGACACGAGAATTGGATGATTGCAAGAAGACCATAAGGAAGCTGCAGCGTGACAGGGAGGGCAGCGGCAGTTCCAGCCATGCAGGTGAGTTCTTTAAAAGATTTTCAATCCCAAAACCAAACCCAGAGCTCTTTGCTCTTTTTTTTCTCTCTAATTTGCTTGTTGTTTTTGTGTTTGTGTCACTCGGTCGAAGCCGATGGATGGCTTGGTAATTTATGGACTTTCTCTGCCCGGTCAGCCAGCAGCACGTACACTGGGCTCTACAACCCACTCCTCGCTCCCCTTTTCCCACTCCTTCTCCTTCTCCTCCTCCCTCCGGGGAGTTACCTACCTCACAGAGACGGTAAATAAATTGCTGGAATAAATCATTGTACGGTGCCATGTCGACGACGGACGGTGTGTTGTTGTTGTCGGCCTTTTGACCACTTTTTGCACTCGTTTCAAACGGCAATTGCAGCGCAACTAAGCGGCTAAGCGCGGCCAATGGCCAAGGCACACAGCACACAAACACGTTTTGGTTGAACGGCTGGCCAAGATGGGGGCTTAACCCTTTGAAGGCCAAGAGTTTAGACATTATTTTTTGGTTATTTTTCAGTTATTTTAAAGAACTTTTCTTATTTTTAAATAGGTTTTTTCAGGTGTTTTTTATTTTTTAATGTATTTTGTTTAGGAAATAATTTGTTTTATATTTTCTTTTTTTAAATTTAGTGCTCTTATATTTATTTTTAAGCCATAAAAATATCTCTAGAGCATTTGTTTATTAATATGGTTATTTTTAAGAACTTTTTCTTATTTTTTAATAGGTTTTTTCAGGTGTTTTTTATTTTATAATGTATTTTATTTAGGAAATAATTTGTTTGATATTTTCTTTATATAAATTTAAGCCATAAAAGTATCTCTAGAGCATTTGTTTATTAATATGGTTATTTTTAAGAACTTTTCTTATTTTTAATGGCTTTTTTCAGGAGTTTTTTATTTTTTTTTTATGTATTTTATTAAGGAAATAATTTGTTTTATATTTTCTTTATTAAATTTAGAGTTGTTTTTAACCTTTTTAAGCCATAAAATATCTATAAAGCATTTGTTTATTAATATTTTCAGCCAAAACCAAGTTATAATCAATTAGGTTTTAGGTTTTTTATTTTTTTAATATATTTTATTTAGGAAATAATTTGTTTTATATTTTCTTTATTAAATTTAGTGTTGTTATATTTATTTTTAAACCATAAAAACTCTTTAAAGTATTTGTTTATTAATATGGTTATTTTTAAGAACTTTTTCTTATTTTTAATAGCTTTTTTCAGGTGTTTTTTATTTTTGAATATATTTTATTTAGGGAAATAATTTGTTTTATATTTTCTTTATATAATTTAATGTTGTTTTTAACCTGTTTAACCCATAAAATATCTATAAAACATTTATTTATCAACATTTTCAGCCAAAACCAAGTTATAATTTCTTATTTAAGTTCAAATTATTTCTTTATATATTTTTTTATAACAAAATACACCTTGAAGCATACACAAACCCCTCTGGGGTTAAGCCCCAAACAGACAGAAAACGAAACCGAATCCACACAGAGGCCACAGAGAGACAGTCAGTCGGACAGCACATGGAGCTGAGCTGCCTTTGGGAGAGGAGGTGGCAGAAGGAGGATGGAGGAGGAGGAGGGGCATCTCGGGCACTTGGTTATGTCACCTGTGCGGTCTGACGCTTATGCCTGTTCGTGTGTGTTGTTTATTTACCTTTTTGTCGATTCGGATTTGAATTTCTTGCCATCGAAAAAGAAAATTCGAAAGCGAAAGTCAAAGTCAAAGACGACGCATTTGTTGTTTTGGGTTCGGTGGACGCTGCTGCTGCTGCTGGATCAGGTCTTCTCCAGCTCCAGCTCCAGCTCCACCTTCGCCTTTGCCTTTGCCGTTGCCCGTTGCCTTCGCCTCTCCTTACACACGAGTTTTATAATGCCAGCTTGACGACTTGCTGCTGCTTATGGCCTCTTCTCTGTATTTTTGTGGCTAATTAATGGGCCGTTGCTTCGTCGCTCAAATTTGTTAGTTTTTTGTTGTATTTGTTGTATTTTTTTTTGTGACTTTAATAATTGTAAATGCCAAAAGCGGACAGCGCTTAAATAGACTTCATCAGCTTGTGTTTTAATTTTAGCGAGCGCGTGCGTGTAAAAAATGCAAATTGGTCTTCATAACATTTTTTTTCTTTCTTTTAAGATTATGCAATTTGTCGTTTTTATACCTTTGCAGGGTTTTATAATTTTAATCATAAGTTTTGACTTATAAATTCTTTATCAGCATCATAAACAGGAGACTTAATAAAAGAATTTTGAGTTTATTTAATAAATGCATGGTTGTTTGAATTGTTTGTATTCCTCCATTTCTAGATTTCAGATAACAAGCGGTAGATAGACACTTAGTTTGAACATATAGAATGAAAAATAGAATGTGGAGTTTAGAATGTAAAATAGAATATAGAATGTATCATGTAGAATGTAATGTAAAATGTAAAATGTAATGTAAAATGTAAAATGTAATGTAAAATGTAAAATGTAAGTAAAATGTAAAATTCCGGCTGTAAAATGTCAACTTTTTTGATGTCAAATGTAGAATGTAAAACGTTTTTGACGTAATATAAGTTAGGAAATTTTTTGACATTTTTCAGTGCGCTTGCAGACGCATTAGAGATGCTCATCTAGCTATTTTTTAAAATTGGGAGACAAACGCATCGCGCTTGCAATAGAGATGCTCATCTAGCTATTTTTTAATATTGGGAGAAAACCGCATCGCGCTTGCATTAGAGATGCTCATCTAGCTATTTTTTTAAAAACTAATTGCGCTTGCATTAGAGATGCTCATCTAGCTATTTTTTTAATTATGAGAAAAACGCATTGCGATTGCATTAGAGATGCTCATCTAGCTATTTTTTAAAACTCATTGCGCTTGCATTAGAGATGCTCATCTAGCTATTTTTTAATTAGGAGAAAAACGCATTGCGCTTCCATTAGAGATGCTCATCTAGCTATTCTGTAATATTGGGAGAAAAGGGGACCCAGACATTGAACTCCGGTTTACATAAGAGAATCCTTTTTAATTTTTAATCAATTGTTTATTAAATTATTATACATTTTGTTTTACAGGCAGCAAGTTGGATCTTCGCTCCCAGGCCAGTGCCGTTTCGCTGCCCAGTGCCCGGCGCTTCAGTAGCTACGATCATCATCATTACACCGATCACATACCGGCGGCCACCGAAAGTCAGGCCCTGAAGGAGGCCCAGAACAAGTACCGTCTGTTGGAGGCGGACTACAAAACGCTGCATGACAAGCGCCTGCAGGATGTGAGTTTTTATTGATTATAAAAATAATATAAAATACAAAACATTTAAAATTACAGCTAAAAACGCTGCAGAGCGCCCATGAACGCGAGTTGGCCAGCTGCAATGAGACTGTGCGCATCCTTCAGCAGCGTCTCAACGAGCGCGAAGAGGCCTTTGCCAGCCAGAAGAGACGCAAGGTGCCTGTGGATTATTATGCGCTGAAAGCCAAGGTACAAAAGCCAACCAATCAGAAGAAGATCATATTTCAAGAATAGAAAAAATTAAGAAGAAGCAAACAAAGAACAAAATCAAGAAATAAAACTACAGTAACTTTACAATATTGTAAATAATTATTTATTTTATTTTATTTATTTATTATGTTTTTTTTTTCTCTTCCAAAAAAGGTATCCCTGCTGGAACGTAGACACTCGGAGCGCGAGGAGCGACTGCACATGCTGGTGGAGGCCCTGAGCAAGGGACGACTCAATGGAGCTCTCGAGGATCTGCTGCAGGAGAACAACAACAAGTAAAACCTAAAGGAGAAAGAGAGAGAAAAAAGAGATAAAAGAGATTATTTTTAAGCCACATTTGCCAGCCAAAACAAAAGAAGAAAAATTCGTCTAGAGTCCGTCTAAGCAAAAGAAAAACATCCAAATGATATTTAGAAATTTTAACCAAGGAACGGATAGTATTTCAGTTTGGATTGCAGCTACAGGCCAACACTTCTTTCATTAAAAACAAAAACAAAAGAAAATTCCAATGTGTTCAAAAAAAAACTGAAACAATAACTAAAAATCCAACACAATTAATTATAGATTTAAGATCTATTTTCCTCGAGCCTGGGAGCTGCAATCCAAACTGACAGGAAGAATATTTACAGCAACAGGATACAAAAAGGATAAACGTTATTGTAGTTCTTAGCGCCGAATGTATTGTATTTAAAAAAAAACTATCAATGTTTCGATGTAGAAATTGAATTGTTCGTTCACACAACTAGAAAAGAAAGAGAAGGAGAAATAATAAAGCCAAGAAGAAAGAAAGAGCAAAGCCAAGAAGAGAGAAAGAGGAAAGCCAAGAAGAGAGAAAGAGTAAAGCCAAGAAGAGAGAGAAAGAGTAAAGCCAAGAAGAGAGCAAGAGTAAAGCCAAGAAAGCGCGAATAAGAAAGAGAGGAATGAGCAATGACCGCGAAAAAGACAGAAAGAAATACACGAAAATGGCGACAGGAAAGCGAGTTGTACTTTAGACCTAATTTTAAGGTTCTTGAACTGTATATAGAATATATATAAATAAATATATATTCGCAGCGATCTCAACATGAATATTATATATTTGATTTAGAGTAAACAAATCCCTACCATTTTTTTTTATAATTATTATTATTATTATTAATATTATTGTGTGAGTGTTTTTAAGATAGAAAACTTTGAAAAAGTTGGTAAAGAAAAACCACAACGGGGACCGTAGATAAATGTTTATATTGTTTTCTTATTTTATTTATTAAATAAAATAAACAAACTGAAGAGATTTAAATATATTCCATAAAAAATAAGGTTTTGAAGATGTATTCAGGTTCCCTTGAGAATTTGTTAACTTTTTTGATGAACATAAACAGTATTAGCTTCCTAATTCCTAAATAAATTAAAGCTTGTATGAATTGTCTTATTTTAATATTTTTCTCAAAGGAAATTAATTTAAAAAAACATTATTTTAATAAGTTTAAATTTCTGCCTCAAATGTTATGCCTAAACAACCGAAGAATCTCTCATTTATACCTAGATTTATTTTATTCCCATTATGAATTGTATTTAATACTATTTTTGTGACTTTTTTGAAGGATATAAATTGTATTTAAATTTGTTTTAATGAAGGCTATATAAAATCTAAAAATTAAACTAGAAAACAATCTTTTTAAATTGAAATTCAATTAAAAACTCTGGAAAGGTATGAAATTCATTTGAAGGCAGTGGAAATCTAAGAAATTCATTTAAAAAGCTCTGGAAAAGTATGAAATTAATTTAAGAAGCTCTGGAAATATATGAAATTATTTTAAAAGCTCTGGAAATATATGAAATTCATTTAAAAAGCTGTGGAAATGTATGAAATTCATTTAAAAAGCTGTGAAAAAGTATGAAAAAGTAGAGGCAGAGGAAATCTAAGAAATTCATTTTAAAAGCTCTGGAAAAGTATGAAATTCATTTAAAAAGCTGTGGAAATATATAAAATTTATGTAAAAAGCTCTGGAAATCTATGAAATTCATTTAAAAATATAAATTATATTTATTTATAGCATTTTTTTAATCCCTTGCTATAAAAACAAATAAACTACGGTCCCTGTCGGGTAAAGCAAATAAAATAAAATAACAAAAATAGTTTAGAAGATAGAACTTTTTCGAAACCAAAAAAAAAAAACAAAAACCAAAACAAACTGTAACCCAAGCAGGCAAAGTAAGACCTAAGAGAAAACTCAAGAGACAAAAAATCCCAAATAAAAATTCACAGTATTCCGAAACACACAAAATCCTGTACTGTAAACATTAAGATTTATGTATTTATTGATATCCGAGTAAATTTGGGAGCATATGAGGAAGTATTTCTGGCCACAGACATGGTTCACCACAGCACTTTTGCCACCAGGAGTTCCCTAAGATTGAATCATGGCCGCAGTCAGCGTTGCGAGCAGCTAAATCGCAGCCAGGAGCACCCATCGCCACTCGTTTTAGCCAAGCAGCTGGGTGAACTCACTTCCCGCTTGTTGCTGAAGCGAAGAAGCAAAGAGAATGTCCACCTGCTGCTGAATCTGTCGCGGATAATGCGAACCGGCGAGGCTAAACGACGGCGAAGGGAGAGCAATGGCACCCCAACTCAATCGTATTTGCCGGATTCAAGAAGCAATGTGCTCCTCCGCTTTGATCTGCAGCTGCCCGCGAATAAATTTGAGCGTTTGCGTCTGCTCCGACCCCGAATTGCACTGCACTTCGGCCTCATGGACGGCCGTTCGCTGGGCCAGGTGGTCATCCAGCTCTACACCGAAGCAGCTCCCCTGGTGGTGCTCCAATTCATTCGCTCTTGTCGCCGCCAGCGGCCCCATGAGTTTGCTGTGCGTCGCATCTTTCCAAATCTCTGGCTGGAGGGTTATCTTTTGGAACAAGAAGCACGCTCTGTGGATCCAAAACCGTTGCTTCAAAATCCCATGGAGTTCGATACACGCGTGCTGAGCCATGAGCAACACAACTGTGTCCTGTCCTGTGCCAAGGAGTATTGCGTCCATGGATTTCCCGGTGGCGCCATCAATTTTAGCATCAGCTTCAAGCCACTGTCCGTGGCCAATGGTCAAAGGGTGGCCTTCGGCCGGGTGCTGCGTGGCTCTAAAATCATAGCCGGCATGCAGTCATATGGCACCAAAAATGGCAAAATGGTTCGTCCTTTGGTCATTACCCACTGTGATGTGTTGTAGGAGGGAGAAAGGATGGACTTCTAAGGCCACTTCTGGTGCTCTTTTTGCCAGGCAAGAAAATTCCCTGAGTTATACGGGGAATTCTATAACTTATAAGGGAATTTTCTTGCCTGGCGAAGTGCCAGAAGTTCTTTAGGAGATCATTTTTTGATAGTTCTTTTAGAGGAGAAAATTCACAGGTTGATTATTTGTTGTTATTTTGATTTTAAGGCTTGACTTTTAATTTTCTGAACTTGTTTGTTATTTTATTTTGTTTGTTATAATTTTGTAAGCATACTCCTGCCTTAGAAATATATATTTATTAATCGAAAAAAGCCTTTTAAGGAGTCTTTTCAATGTAGAAAATATTTTTTAAGTTCAAAGTTTCTTAGAGAAGTTTTTGCAGAAGTAATATTATTGTAAAGAATTAGTAAAATACCCCAAAACCCATTTAAAACATTAATTATTTTTGTTTATGCTTGATTAATAATAAAAAAATATATTTATAAACCGAAAATAGCTTCAAAGTTTAATAGAAAAAGATTTCCTCAAGGAATATTATTTTAAATAATTACTAAAATACCCCAAAAACCATTTAAAACCTCAATATTTAAAAGAATTACTAAAATACCCTAAAAACAATTTTAAATCATTAAAAAAGCTTGTTTTTTATGCTTGATTAATAATAAAAAAAAATATTAGTTGCTCAAAAGAAACCTTGTAAAGAGTCTTTTAAATGCAGAAAACATTTTTTAAGTTCAAAGTTTCCTAGAGTAGTATTTCCCCAAGGAATATTATTTTAAAGAATTACTAAAATACCCCAAAAACTATTTAAAACATTAAAAAACCTTGTTTTTTATGCTTGGATTAATATACGATTACAGTTTATTGTTTAATGCTTTGTATTTTATAATGCTTTGTATTTTATTTAAATGGATGGATAACTGCCGATATGTCGGGCGATCATCAATCAATCAATCCCATAAACGAACATTAAATATCATATGTGCTTCTTGTATCGTGCATTTTGTAGCATTTAACATTTTAAGGATTTTACATTCCGAGTGTAAGTTGCATACATATTTATATTATTTAATACGGGTAGAGATTATCAATAATGGTTAGACGAGTAAGAGAAGAAGCTGCTCAAATCCTTCAGCTCCATGACAATACGATCCCAAACAACAGCAACATTTAACTGGCTAAGTTAACAATGATTTTACATTATTTTGGGTAATACGATACGGATATTACATTAAATATATAATAGAGATAGCTGATGATACTTGGTATGAGTGATATTCTTAGTTTTTCTGAAGAATTCTTGGTTGTTTCTTAAGAATTCATAGTTTTTCTTGAGAATTCTTAGTTTTTCTTAAGAATTCTTGGTTTTTCTTGAAGAATTCTTGGTTTTTTTTAAGAGTTCTTTGTTTATCTTAAAAATTCTTAGTTTTTCTTAAGAATTCTTGGTTTTTCTTAAGAATTCTTGGTTTCTCTTAAGAATTCTTAGTTTTTATTGAGAATTCTTAGTTTTTCTTGAGAATTCTTAGTTTTTCTTAGGAATTCTTAGATTTCTTTTAAGAATTCTTAGTTTTTTGTAGAATTTAAAGACTCCATCCTTTAGGCTTTCTGCTTCCTTCAGGCTTTCTGCTTCCTTCAGGCTTTCTGCTTCCTTTAGGCCGTCTGCTCCTTTTAGGCTGAGTTCCATCCAAAAGCCGGCTCCGAGGCTAACCGGAAGCGGAACGCCTTGCTCGACGGTTGCAAAATACTCGACTGACAGCTCGGCAGGCCTCGCAACGAGGCTTTTATAGGACAGAAACACTCTTTTGCGAAAGCCACAGATGGCCAATTTTACACCCTGATGGCCATCTAAGACATTTTCCGTAGGAGTATCCATTTCATTTATTCGTTTAAAGGTCCTTTGTTCGCTGCACTCTAATTTGATTTTGATTGAAATGCGCTTATCGCAGTTGTGCACAGAGGAAACTTAAACAGCTTAACGAGCTTCAAGCAAAATCGATTTCTTACTTCGTTTGCTTTTATTCTATTGTATTTTATTTTACTTCACTTTACTACAAATTTTTTTTTATTATGGCTTTTAGTGACGTCACAGGCCTTACTAAATTTCATTCATGAATGAAAAACAGGGACCTTCAGGCGACCGCGCATTAGGTTTTACACTTGAATGAACTGCAGAGTCTGCGCCTGTGGGTGCATTGGTGCACATGTGCGATAAGTAAAATTCAATCAATCAGGCCGCAAATTGCAAACAGGAAGGAAGCATCGTCGTCGTCGTCGTCATTGAAATCTGGGCTATAAAAGCCTTCGCTTTCCCTTTGGCCAAGTCATTCTAGTTGCAAAGCCTGCTGGTGAGACAGCAGCGAACGGAATCTTGAAACGATTTTTTCTCTGTACCTGAAGTCCAACCCCCCCCAAGGAAAATGAGGCTCCGGCTTAGCATCTTGCTCTTGATGCTTCACATTGGCTGCCTGTCTTTGGCATTCGCAGGCGATGCTCGCACTTCCAGTTGTGATGACAGCCGCCGTTGGGATATCCATCAACGCCTGGAGGAGTACGACGAGCATTTGGTCTACAGACAAAGCCCAGAGGAGACCTTGAGCAGGCTGCCTCGCTTGGAGTCACTCGCTCGTGATGATCGTCGCAGCGAGAGGAGCGAGGAAACAAGAGTCCGCTTAAACGAGGTTCGGGATGCTCGTGAAGATCGGGTAGATCTGCGCGAAGCTCGTAAAATACGAGAAGAAGAACGTCGTGAAAATCGGGAAGTACGAGATGAACGTCGGGAAGTCCGTGAGATGCGAGATGAACGTCGGGAAGCTCGACAGGAACGAGAACAGCGTCGAGAAGCCCCTGAGGAACGAGAAGAACGTCGTGAAGCTCGACTGGAACGAGATGAACGTCGGGAAGCTCGACTGGAACGAGATGATCTTCGGGAAGCTCGACAGGAACGAGAAGACCGTCGAGAAGCCCGTGAGGAAGCCAGTAAGGAACGAGATGAACGTCGGGAAGATCGACAGGAACGAGAACAGCGTCGAGAAGCCCCTGAGGAACGAGAAGAACGTCGTGAAGCTCGACTGGAA
>VNJQ01007272.1:0-28086 GCA_008042515.1 Drosophila truncata
TCGATTAAGACATCTCTGGACCAAAATAAAAAAATTGAATTTTTTTGGAATTTTACAAGCATTAAAATACTAATTAAAATCAATGCATTTTCCAATCTTTGATTTTTTTAGATCTTCGAAGGGTTTTTTGTCTTTTAATCAGTGAAGGAGTTATTTCCGACCATATAAACCATATATATTCTTGATCAGCATTAAAAGGAGAATCGATTAAGACATCTCTGGACCAAAATAAAAAATTGAATTTTTTTGGAATTTTACAAGCATTAAAATACTAATTAAAATCAATGCATTTTCCAATCTTTGATTTTTTCAGATCTTCGAAGGATTTTTTGTCTTTTAATCAGTGAAGGAGTCATTTCCGACCCTACAAACCATATATATTCTTGATCAGCATTAAAAGGAGAATCGATTAAGACATCTCTGGACCAAAATAAAAAAATTGAATTTTTTTGGAATTTTACAAGCATTAAAATACTAATTAAAATCAATGCATTTTCCAATCTTTGATTTTTTCAGATCTTCGAAGGATTTTTGTCTTTTAATCAGTGAAGGAGTCATTTCCGACCCCATAAACCATATATATTCTTGATCAGCATTAAAAGGAGAATCGATTAAGCCGTGTCTGGACCAAAATAAAAAAATTGAATTTTTTTGAATTTTTACAAGCATTAAAATACTAATTAAAATCAATGCATTTTCTTATCTTTGATTTTTTGAGATCTTCGAAGGGTTTTTTGTCTTTTAATCAGTGAAGGAGTCATTTCCGGCCCTATAAACCATATATATTCTTGATCAGCATTAAAAGGAGAATTGATCAAGCCATGTTCGGGCTGAAATAAAGAAAAAATCATGCTTGTTAATATTTTATTAACATTAAGAGATATCCCTTATTCGGATACAGCTCTTTTCTAATCGTTTTTCAACCTGTACTGCCTGTGTTCCTCTACCTTTTCTGTTTGTCATCTCTACCTGCATGCAGACACAGCTTGGAAGTTGGAAATTTCGTAGCGAAAATGATAATAAATAAATATGCCGAAACACTAATAACACGCTTAAGAGATTGGCGCAAGTCGGCGCTTCCTGTCTGTCGAGCATTCAACTTGGAGCTTCCATCTCGCTCGCTACCTTGTGTACCATCTGGTTTCTCTGGGCAACTCTACATACGTACATATGTGGATGTGAATGAATGAATATATGTTTATATATTCTCCCCCAACTTGGCCATATCCGCCTGCTTTTGCTTCTGCTTCTGCTTTTCTTCTTTTTTCTTCTGCCTTCGCTTGGCTTGGTGTGTGTTGGATGCGATTTAATACAATAAAATATCACAATAGTCCTCGGGTCATTTAGTTAGACTAGCAGCTTATCATCCACACACACACAGAAACACTGGGGATCTCCCTTGGAATACGAATCCCAGTCCCAGTCCCAGTCCCAATCCCAATCCCAATCCCTATCCCAATCCCACAGCCTCCTTTCAGTCTGATCTGCAAGATTGATGTTAACGGAAAACGTCGTTTCTTTCCACGTTCAACGTCTGATCCCGCTGTATCTGTATCTTGTGGATGGCATCTTTTCTTCAGTTCAGGCAGCTAAGGTATCAGAGAAAGTATCCGAAAATATGCCTTGTCTTTTCATATTATTCATTCTAATTTTAACTGATTTTACTTATTTAAAATATTTATTTTAAATAATTTAAATACTGTAATTTCCAACTGATTTATTTCTCAAATAAATGCATCTTCGGCTACACAAACTACTAATCAAAATATATTATTTTGATATTAAAGAGATTACGAATTTATCATATGAATGCTTTAAAGCTTTTCCCTTCCCATAACTCCGACTATTTCGTGTGGTGCACAAATGTCGGCGTTGGACCTGAGTCTGGGTCTGGGTCTGGGACTGAAAGTTGTTGTTTTGGCCTTTGTGGCTGATGCAAGCGGCAGTACGCTGTTCAAGTGCAGCGTAATTGCTGTTGTTATTGTTGCAGCTAGTGTAAATTTTATTGCATTTCAATTTGGCAAGCAGACTCTGCCTGGCGATTTCCCCCTTTCTTCAGATCTCACCGGAAATCGGACTCATTTTTGTGATTTCCGCTCGATGGCGGGGCAGCAGGAAATTTCATAATAAACACGCGCTGACGTCACATAATGCAAGTGGGTGAGTTAAAAAAATAATAATAATATGAAGAAATTATTGAAAATATAGTTATATAATTTAAAACATGTTCATGATGGAAATTTATATATATTTCTTTCATTTCCGAATCTGTACAGACGACGGATTATGCAAATTAGATGGAGCGATAAGTATATAAGGCACACGCTCACTGCCTCCATCTCGCTTTCATTAGGTCGTCGCCTCTATCTACATTTCCCTCTCTCTGGCTCCCTTGGAGGGTCCTGCTCTTCCTTTTTCTTGGCACACGCGCACCTGTAGCAGGAGCAGCTGCTCCGATCGCAAGAGGATGCACCAGCACCAGCACCGGGCCAGGATCGTCGCGCTCCCTTTGTGGGGCAGGTGCAACATTTACCGTTTACCTCGGCCGCGGGCCAAAAGTGAGCAGAGAAAGATAGAGAAAGGAGGGGAGTTAGGACTCGGGAGCTCGCTTAGTGTATCTTTTTTTTCGATTCATTAGGGAAAAGACTGCCCCAGTCTGCATGAATTCTTTTATTAATTAAAGTAATTATAATTATAATTAATAAATAATATAATTAATAAATAATAATAACCCACTGGTGGGATTATAAATGTTCTGAGTACGATTTGAATTTGTGCTGGAGTTCCATAAATCTCTTTAAGTTCGTTGTATAATTGCTGATTTAGCTACATTAAATTTAAACCAACTCTAGATCTCTCTCTGTCTGTGTTTTATATAGTTTTTGAATGGAATTCGAACTTCTGAAGGAGTCCTCAGAGAATAACATTTAATTATTCCATAAATCTCTGAATATGAAAGACTTTTTCCTTTTAACTCCTTAATATTTGTTTACCGACACACTACAATACAGTTTTCACTTCAACAGCATCGCTATAGAGGAAATTTATAATGTATGATATAAAATACTTTCATTATGAAGGGAGGAGGCTGGTTATGGAGATCGAGAAATCGGTCTTAAAGGACCCCATTCCATCCCGCTGCGACGATGACAATAATAACATCAACAAAGCGATGAATTTATGGGTTGTCGAGCCCCTGGGACATATCGCTGGATTCTAATTAACCCGAGGACTGATGCTGATCGCCGAGATACGGTTCAGGTAGCACTTGTAATACCTGTAATGCTGTCCTCAAAAGACTTCTGTGTCTTTCCAGGAGTGCAGGTGTGTGCTGTATGGATGGGATTGGAAAAACTCAGTGGAACAGTAGGTGGTTCCCGAGACATGCTCCTTGATTTATAAGAGCACTTGATAGAGTTGGATGTTGTGGGGGCGTTTTATTGTGCAATCAGTAGCCAAAATAGATGGAAATCTTACGGATAGGGTTTCACTTTCGCTATGACAACAAATATCGAGGGACGAAAATTGATATGTTGACATCGATAGCCCGGACATTCCGGGAAAGAACATAAATGAGATTTTTGGGGAAACCGATGCAACGATTCCCACATCTGCAGACACCTGTGCGTATCCTTTCGCTGCCTGATTAATTGAGCTACCTTGTCATCGGCTCATCTTTGTTTTGCAAAAACGAAAGAAAAAATACAAGTAAAGAGCCGAGAAATTAAGGGAAATACAGGTGGTCCTCCGCTTTCGGCTGGCAGCCAAATCAATTAGCCTAACAAGACAGCCGAAATGGAAACGGAATCCGTCGGAATCTTCTTCTAACTGCCAAAGGAGTCGGAGGAATGAAGGATGTTTCGGAAGCGACTGAGGCTGCGGCTCCTTCTTGCTCACTCACTTCCAGCGGCTAAATGTGTGGTCTATGCCAATCATGCACTTTACGCGCTGCCTTCATTAGCCGCCAACAATCTTGGCCAGTTTATCGCACGCCTCAACCCCTCCTTCCTTTCCCTCGTTTCCTTATCCCCGAAAGGTTCCCAGATAGCGCCGAGCACATCAAACGATGCAACCGAACCACCACAAAAGCCACGATCCGAGGTCTTGGCCCATTATAAAACTGATTTGCGAACGCGAAGGCTGCATTTGAATGCAGAATTTATGCAGCCATGTTTTTAAGGCAGCTCCTAGAGCATTCATGGCACTAAAAAAAAATAGGGAACACTTACAGATGGAAATTGGATTATTAATATAATAAAAAATAATCCGAAATAATAAAAAAGAAGCTATTTCTCAGAGAGGATTGTAAACCCTGAAAGTTTTACTTTTGTTCTTCAAATTTCCGATTGTTTCTATGGCAAAGTTCCATCAGAGACACTTTTTCCCTCAGTGTGCTCCTGTTTTTTCGCTGTCCATGTAACGAGCTGGCAAAATGACTTAATTAGTGGCCTCTACTCGCGCCCTCCTGATGGCTGGCTAAATGTTTCTGGCCTTAGTCCCCAGCTCCCGGCTCCAGACAGAACATCTCACTCAGCATTAACAATTAAGTCGAGATTTGGACGGGATCAGCCGGCGGCAACCTGCGGCGGCCTGCTGGGCCGAATGTAGATCTCCTCGAGATCGACTCGACTCAGAGGACTCTCTTATCTAAATAGGCGCGTCCCGAAGTACAAATGGTCAAGTGGATAGATAGAGCCCGTTCCGGGGAGTCTAATTTGTGAACAGTTAAATAAACAAACAGCAAAGTCAGCCAGAGGACACTTGTCGGCGCTGTCCTCTGAAGAAAGAGAGACTGGGCTGCTGCTGCTCCTGCGCTTCCCTTTGAGAAACAAGCCGCCGCCTTGATAAGGACTCCGACTCCGACTCCGAATCCCCTCAAGTCTCAAGTGTCGGCGAGACACACGCGACATGGGACACAGAACACAGGACACGGGACACGGGACACGGCACAGGATCTTGGATCTTGGATCGGAAGTGCTGCAATAATTCAAGCAACGAAATTCAATGCTTGAGCAGATGTGGCATAGCTGCAAATGAGGCAAAAACTATGCAGAAATGAAAATAAACATAATGCCTTAGTCGAACTCTCTGTTTTAGGAGTATCAAAAAATATATAGAGTTGAAATCCATGGGAAATTGATAATATTTTAGGATTTTATCAAAACCAGAACCCTTTTCAGGCATTAATAATCTGAATGTTCATAAAAAAGGGTTCTCCTTTAATCCTTTCGCAATTCCCAGAAGAATCTTTAAGCCGGGGAGAAAGAAAATTGCATGAAAAACGACAAACTCTATGAAATGCCACAAAATCGCAACATTCGATCGAACATCACGCACTGAGCACCAAGGTGGAGTTGGGGAAAAACCTTTTTCCAAAGCAAACGTGAGAGAATTGCCAGGACTAAATGGATTCCCAGAAGCTGGGACTCTCTCTATTTCACTGCATTCCATTTTTGTGGCTTGACCCAGAACAATGCCAAAAAAAAGGACGATATATCTTATTGACACAGGCTGGCATCGTGCAATATTTGCGCAATATTGCTGATCCTTGGAGCTGCAGCTAAGAAAATGTTTTGGCTGCTTCTCAAAAAGGATTAGACAGAGCCAGAACGTATAAAACAGAAGTCCTGAATGTACACATTAAGGCTGTTTGTATAAGTGTGTCCTGGGCACAATTTCAAATAGGCCAAGACACAGAGGAAAAGATTGACATTAAATCGACTTGAAAATACCCTGCAATAGGGATTTTTTATTTTATTAGATTAAAAGTTAAGGAAGATCTCATGGAATATAAATACGATTTCAAGGAAAATTATAATATTGTTCTTTTGGTTTTTCAATATTTATTTAATGATCTTATCCCTTTAATTTGATTATAAAAATGCAGTAAGCTTTAAAACTGTGGAAATTGTTTTTAATACATTTTTTAATTCTTTCTTTTATTAAATTAAAAGAGAAGAAAGTACTCACGAAATATTAATACGGTTTCAAGGATTTTTATAACATTTTCCCGACGATTTTTCAATATTAATTGTATGATCTGATCCCTTTAATTTAATTATAAAAATCCAGTAAGCTCTAAAACTGAGGAAATTACTTCTAATAAATCTGAATAAATGCTGTTGCCACTGTAAAGGGTATTACAAAGTGCGAATCAAACACGGCAAACGAAGGAACGCTCGTTATTTTGCCAGGAAATTTCCGTGAAAAGCGCATAATGGCCAAGAATGGTGACTGAGGAAATTACACAACAATGCAGAATTCTCTCCGATTTTCCACAGTGCCTGCCTGGCAGCACAAACACACAGCATGTGGGCGCATTCAGGCGATCGATCGATCCCGGCAGGACATGCCAGCCAAAGTCAACACAGACCCAGAGATTGAGTAAGGGAAAAGCAAATATCACGAACTACTGTGAATAAGCAGTGGATGGAACAATGGTCCCAAGGATCACAAAATTTTAATTGATCAGAAATACAAACAAGTGCAAAAAAAAAAGCAAAATAATAAAGGAGACAGGAGGCAGAAGGAGGTAGGGGTACAGTAGACAGGAGACAATTGTTTCCGCGGGGCGTTTGTCCTGTTTCCCTTTCTATTCTCACTTTGTTTGGTCATCTTCTGTGTAAACACTGCGCCCCTCTCGGACAGGCATCACTCCCTCCTCTCGATCGAGAAGGCAGTGTCCTGATTTCATAAAAAAGAAACAACGAAAATCGAAATTCCATGAAATTGCCAAAGAAAAGATCAATTCTGATCAATCACAGGCCATTCAGGAAAATGTAGTACATATTTTTTAAAGGGACTATAGTATGTCCTTTTTTTTTTGGAAACAATTTGTCAGCTAGTTTGTAAGATCTGCTGGGACAATCCCAATAAATTTTCCCAAGCTTGCAGAAAAGGATCTAAAAATTTAAATGACTTTAATATTTTTGTTTTAAATATTTCCCGAAATAGAGGGAAACATTTTATGAATTTATGAGTCCTAGATTGGTGGCAGCTGCTGGGGCTGGTCTCTAATCTAATCAGGAGAGTCATAACTTGTACATGGACAGGCTGGAGAGGGCCAGAATTCGTCTTCCCACTCATATCTTATCAGCGGGTAGATGCAGACTGCAGTCCTTAGAGTCCCTTAGTGTCCTGGCCTCATGCCAAAGTGTATTAGAGTTAACGGAATGCGGAATCATCTCGAAAAATTACTCCAGTCTGCGCGGCGGTGGCGGCGGACTTCAATTGCCGGCTAATCCCTGAGCTGCAATTCACTTTTGACGCATTCCCGAGCTCCCTGCGATCTTCGAGAGGATCATTCAAGTGCATTTAAATCCTCGTCGGAGCCGAGATCCTGTCTAACCGCAGCTTGCAGGCTGCCAGAACAAAAGACAAAGGACATGGAAACGAGAAGGATTCAGCGGTGCGTAAATTTTGTATTCCTTTTTCTTTTTTGCTAACAAAATTGGGCAGGATATCAGCGCTTGACACAGAAATCAGGGAATCATTAAAGCGGCATTATTTTCCTTTGCAAGCGGGGGTGCATTTCCTAACAAGAAAAACAAAATTTAAAAAAAAGGGTGAACATTTATATACAAGCAGCAAACCTTTGCCAATTGATCTCTCTGGTTTCAAAAAATATTTAGCGACGCAGGAATACATTCAAAAACTCTGCATTGAAAACGAATAAGTACCTTGATTTATTTGTTAATTGTCCGAACATTTTGGCACAGTTTGTGCTCAACTACTTGGAAGATCTTAAGAACTTTGGCCAAAAGGATGCCAAATTGTGAAGCCAAAGGGTTACAAACTAAGTTGTTTGCCTTTCAGAAAAACATACAAAGGATTTTACAAGAATATAAAATAAATAAGGACCTCTTCCAGGCTTAGATAGAGAAAAGAAATATCCTAAATACGTTTAAATATATCAAATCTTTATATAAAAGGTGCAGGGTAACCAGTCAACTTGACACCTGCGAGAAAGTTTAAAAAAAGGGGAAAGGACTGCGTCCTTAATGATAAATCGTGTTAAAGATATTTAATTCAAGTTTTAATGCTTAAAAATAAATAAAAAATATATAAAAGGAAGTGGGCAAGAAATTTGGGAATAATAAACGGCTAATAATATGTTGTATATGTATAGGATTTCAGGTCAAAGTACATAAAGTATATATAAAATATATATATTTTATTTCAGATTTCAATTTCCAAGTTACGGAAAATTATCACTTAAAAATAATATGCTTAAATAATTAATTAATTCTTAGTATTTTAAATATATATAAAATTCGGGGATATATATTTCCAAAATGTAATTTTTGTTACAAAGTTTCTGCTTTTGTCAAACTGTGTCCTCGCAATTTGCATAATTTGCAGTTTCGAGTTCTGAGGACCCGCGCGCGTGCGCACTCCGCTGCCCCGGCCCTTTTGTCAGCCACGCACCCAGGGCAACAAGTTTTTCTTTTGTACAGAAAAGCTTTTGGATTTCCCCTTCCAATGTAATCATTTATTCAAATAGATTTAATTTCATTCGCGATTATTCGTTGCCCCTTTTTATCTGGCTCTCAATAGCACTTACCCTCGATCATATTCATCGGATTGCAACTTTCATTTCCAGCTTCGACGGGGGTTGATCGGGAAGTTTGCCATTGACACGACATGCCGATGCCCTTTAAAAAGATAATGTAGAAAGAAAGTATTAAGTAATACTAATAAATTGTATAATAAAATGTCGTTTTATTTATTTCTTCAAGTTCTACCTACTGACGACACACCTTTATTTAACAGAACCATTAAAAAATACATAAAACTCATCGGTCATTCATTTCTCGATTTCATAAACATTCAGTAACCGAAGGAAGGAGGGCAGGAAGAGCCAGAATGAAATATGACAGCATATAACCTATGAAAAGGACACTGCATTTTGTGTAGAAATCCAGGGAATCGTAAAGGGCGGAACTCCCACTCTCCTACGGATATTCCGAAGCAGCTTTTTGGCTGCTGACCAGATCCGTAGAGCAAATACCCCCAAAACCCAGAGTGCGTGCTAATCCTGTCGGAACTTAATGCAGCGTCAGAACCTACATACGTGGACAATGTTATTGACAAACAGCCGAGGGTTGTTTGGGCGCCTGCTCGCCAGAAAAAGAAGAGGGGGGACGACGACTGCAGCAGGAGCAGATGTTTTTCGCGGCAGGACGATGATGAGGATGACGTTGGCGATCAGCGACCCCAGCACGGGGCACGAAACACGGACCTTAAAGGACAACAAAGGAGCGTTAGTGGGAGAGGGAGATAGAGATAGACCTAGGGGAGAGACAAAGCGAGGGAGATCCTTGAGCCTCGTTCCAAACCGGTCGCTCTGTGTTAAGGCCAAAAATTCTGGTACACTGAGAGAATTATTCACTTGAAAGTGAAGCCAAAAAATATGGATTATAAAATTCAGTGAATTGGAAATATAAAATAATTTATTTTCCATGCCTGAGTGTCCTAAACAATAAATTATATAAATTCTATAATAAACAATAAATTATAAATAGCTGTAGATTTGATCCCTTGATCCCCTCTTAATTTTCCCGAATTCATTTTTATATTTTTTCAAATTCTGAATTTTTGAAAAGTGTATTTAATTAAAAAAAGTTGCCGCTTTTTATGCACATTTTCGCCTGCAGCGTTTTATGCTCAGATTGGATCAGGATCGGGAGCGATAGCAGCGATAGGAGCAGGATCTCTGCCCTGAAGTTGAGGGAGCGAGCGAGGGAGAGAGTGTGAGCGAGCGAGGGTGAGAGTAATTTATTGTTGCTTGTCAACCCCCGAAAAGCGCGCCAAGGGGCCCAGCTCTCGATGCCAGGTCCTTATATACCATATATACATATATTTATATACTCGTCCTGCCAGAGTCCCGTTCCCAGGTAGAGCACGATCATTGTACATTATGTACAAGGCGAGGCACGTGCGCACGATCCAACGCACCCCAACACTTCCACCGTTTTCAACAATTCCACTCACCTTCGCTCGACTTTTTAGGGAAACTCGCAGTTTTCACAATATAATTAAATTGAAGAAGTTACTGGAACACACTTTCGGCACAAGTCAAAAATAATTACATTAAAATCTTAACTAATAAATAATAAAATATAAAAACAAAAATTTCAACTTTAAGAAAAATCATTGAAACTAAAAATTTATAAAAACATTTAATTTTTAACAACTTTTAAGCTCAATAAAAAGATTTATTTTCAACGTAAAAACTATCCTAGAAAATCATTCCGCATTGAATTTTATGCCTTTGATTTCTCCACAACAAGAATAGAATCAATATTTATCGATTTCATCTACACCTTTTCCCTCCTTCATGTGTATCCCCCGCCGAGGGCGAGCCTTTCTTAAAAGAGATCTTTAAAGTACTTCGCCTTGGTCCTCTATCACTTATCCCCTGTGAGCTGCTGCTGCTGCTTGATCCCCGAAGTTATTTTGAGGACTTGCACAGCAAGAGTTCCGTTCGCCTTCAAGTTTCCGCCACTCGCCACTCATAAATCCGAGGAAGGAATATACATAAAATATATTAAAGAAGAGAAAACATGAGCAGAAGCGATTTACGAGCGCACAACTGCGCACAGATGCCGCGCAGGAAAGGCAGGATCCTGACGACGGATCGGAGCACTTGAGCCGACGACAAGTACACAGGAGTCGGGACTCAGGACTCAAGATTCAGGACTCAGGACTCAAGATTCAGGACTCAGGACTCGTATTCAGTCAATCGGCGCCTGCCCCCGGTTTCAGGGGAAAAAAAGGAAAGGAAAAGCCAAGCCAAAGTCAAATTCTGTAGGAACGCCTGATTGATTTACGAGCACGAAGAGAATCCTGATGTTCCCAGGTTCCTCCTGTTTGCTCACCGCTTTCACTCCCATTTCGAATTTCACTCATCATCTATATTTATATATTTTTCCCATTGTCTTCTCTTTCCCATTGAAATCGATGCCTTGTGGAAATGCAAATAAATCGGGGGAAAACCATCGGAGCGATGCCAATCCCGAAATCGAAGGAAATTAGGTTTTGTTTGTTCAAATTGTTGTATTTTCTCAGGCTGCCGCAGAGATGAAAGTCGCAGGCAAGTATAGGGAGAAAAAAAACAGAGAAGAAAGCCAGGATTTGAACACAGGAAGTTGGCCAAGTCCCAGGCAGATCCTCAAGCCAGAAGCTTCTAATTTAATTAAGAAACCCCCGAAAAACAAAGATTTCTTCATACACAAAATTAACACCTAAATTCCAACGCTGAGAACTTTTGTAACTTGACAGATTGTTCTATATTATGTACATATATTATATATATTTTCTATATACCATATTTTATTGTAGGCTTGTGTTTGTGAGAGTACCAGGGAATTATCCTTGATCCGAGTTCCGAGAGAGCTGCATTAATGAGACTTTCAACCCCCTGAGGGAATCAGACAAATAATAATTCCATCGGGGGTTGCCTTAGGGTTCCGAATTAAATATTATTATTAATATTTTATGATTATTCATTTATAATTATTATTATTTTGAGATACAAAAACCCCTACACAAAGGGGAATAATTAATTGGTATTAATTCCAGAGTTTTATTCAAAAAGTTAATACTACTTGATAATAGTTTGGTTTTTCTTAGTATTCCTAAAATTCTATTCTATTTCCCATCTGAAATTATTTTTTAAAGCTCTGCTAATAATTCTATTAATTAATTAACAATCCTAACTCGATTCTCTTAATTTTCTTGCCGTGTAGACCGTGTCGCGTTGGGTCGCATCGTCAAAGTGGGACGCAACCGAGTCAAAGTCTCGAGAACAACAAAGGACTCGCTGTGGCAGCTCTCACAACACACAACTGTTGACTCTTTTTTCCAGATCCCCGGGGATTGAAAAACCGGTAGTCGGTAGTTGGTAGTTGGTAGTCGGTAGTCCTCGTTTCCTTGAACCTTTCAAGTGAACTCAAGTTTATAAATTGTGCAGCAAGTACACACAAAGGCGACAGCACCGAAAAAAGCGATGAGGAGATCGCAAAGGACTCGTACCGAGTACCGAGGCTGAGACTGAGCCTCAGGTCTGGTGGAAACTACCTGAAGGGTTGGGTAAAAAGTTTATTGTGGCAGGGAAACAAGTTTCTATATAGCCACGGACTGCTAAGCTTAGGACTCCCGACGAAAACAAAAAAATACGTATATATATAACTAGAAAGGAGTCTAGGTAAAATTATTTTCCCACACCAGCTTCTTAAGGATCTATCTTTCTCTCCTTCGGAGGCTGCAGTTTCTCACCCCTGGCATCTTGTCAATTTTAATTAGGATTTATGGCCGAACAAATTCCGAAGATCATCGGTTCTCGCCTTTAATACCCTTAATTAGCTCGACAATTGGCGAATGATTTTGCACAAAGCCGAGGCCTTGATTGGTTTCGGTTGCACTGGAAAAGAAAGAAAGAAAAGCCCCTATGTATGTCTTTGTGAGACAACTAAGAAGTTGCTGATTCAAAAATAATAATTATAAAAGGGAACTGTTATTATTTTAATAACTTTTTTAGAGTCTTTAGACCTTATTCTAATTTATTTAGTTTTTTTTCGTAGAGTCCTTAGCGATCTGTACGGTTTTGTGTGGGAATCCAAGGTGCTCTGGCCTGCCTGTGGTAACTCAGGTAATCGAGGGACCAGGGCTGCCAAAGCTCCCTCTGCTCTCACCTCATATTATGCATATATATCGAGGGGCGGTATATAAACACAGGGCTATATAAAAGTCTATGTACTTTCAGAGAAAAAAAAGAGAGAGAGGGACTGAGACATTCCACCCTTATGCCAATCGATCAGATGTTAGTTTTCCCAAAAAGCCGCAGTTCCAAATTGAGGTGAGGTGTGTGTGTGAGTGCGTGCGAGTGAGTGAGTGAGTGAGTGAGTGAATATGATCCCCGGGAAGGACACCCCAGTCTAGGGGATGAAAAGTCAGCAAGCGAGCGAACGTTTTACATAAGGACGCAGGCGGCAGGACCTTCAGCAGTCAGCAAAGTCACTTCCGTTGAGCCATCGAGTCCACCGAATCAGCCGCAGTTCGAGTTTGGAGTTCGGGGCACGCGACACACAACGCCAGCAGCTGTCCTGAAGCAAGGACACGTCAGCCAGCCAGTCAGTCATCGTTCAGCCAGTTTAGGAAACCAAAGAAAACCAGAAGCGCCAAGTTATCATGGCCGCCCTGCCCTCACCGCCCACCAATGCCGATGCCAGTGAGAGCAAGGAGAATCCCCAGGGACACGGACAGGGACAGGGACAAGGACACGGCCTGAAGGCCACTCTTAAACCCTTTGGCAAGATCACCGTTCACAATGTCCTTAGCGAGAGCGGAGCCAATGCCCTGCAGCAGCATATTGCCAATCAGAACACAATCATCCGCAAGATCCGCGACTTTGGCATGCTCGGAGCTGTCCAAAGTGCAGCGGCTGCTCAGACGCAGGCAGCATCGTCGTCCACCACCACTCCCCTGTCCAGGAAGCGACCTCTGGGCGAGTCCAAGCAGAATCAGCAGAACCAGCAACAAAAGCCGCTGCCTGCGGCCAAGAGAAGCAAGTCCTCGCTGAAGAAACAACTGCAGGCTGAGAAGACACCAAAGACAACGCCCCAAAGAAGCTTGGCCAAGGTGCAGCGGCAGCTGGAGCAGCGGCTTGTGCAGGAGCAGGAGATTCAAGGATCGCCAGTGGGTGGAACGCCCGGCAGGAAGGGCCTGCCCCTGCCGCAGGCTGTGGCCCGCCGGAATGCCCGAGAGCGAAACCGCGTCAAGCAGGTGAACAACGGATTTGCTTTGCTGCGGGAGAAGATACCCGAGGAGGTGTCTGAGGCCTTCGAGGCCCAGGGCACCGGCCGTGGAGCCAGCAAGAAGCTGTCCAAGGTGGAGACCCTGCGCATGGCCGTGGAGTATATCCGGAGTCTTGAGAAGCTGCTGGGCTTCGATTTCCCGCCACTAAGCCGCTGCGCCAATAGCTCTGGCTCCGGCGACGACAGCTTCATGTTCATCAAGGACGAGTTTGATGGCTTAGACGAGCATTTTGATGACTCGTTAAGTAACTACGACATGGAGGAGCACAAACAGCCGCAGCAGCAGCAGCAGCAGCAGCTCCCATCTGCCTTGGAGACGGAGCCCAGTCCCAATTCCAATCCCAATGCCAGTGTGGATTTGCTGCCCAGCCTGACCACCCTCAATGGGATGCAGTACATCCGGATACCGGGCACAAACACCTACCAGCTGCTCACAGCCGAGCTGTTGGGTGAACTGAGTCGGGAAGCTGGAGCGGAAGGGGAAGCAGCTATCAGCAGTCCCTGCTCCTCGCCACCTGCTGTCGTAGCCGAGGAGCTGCTCTTCAAGCAGGAATCGCCGCCTACAGTACCCGTTTCTTATGGGCAGCAAGGACAACCGCAACAGCAGCAGCAGCAGCAACAGATCCTGGGATCCTCGCCCATTCTACCCGCTTTCTACGATCAGGAGCCTGTCAGCTTCTACGACAACGTGGTTCTGCCCGGCTTCAAGAAGGAGTTTAGCGATATCCTCCAGCACCAGGAACAGGCAGGACCCGGTGCCTCCGGAGGCGGCTGCCTTTCGGACGAGAGCATGATCGATGCCATCGATTGGTGGGAGGCGCACACGCCCAAGTCGGACGGCAATCCCGTTTCCTCCTCCAATCTCTCCAATGGCGACACTTCCGCCGTGCTTTTGTAAAAGTCTAAATCTTTTTTTATATATATTTAGATATATATCCTATATCCTTTTTTTTTGCAAGCAAACCCAAGCCTTGACCGAGTCATTGTGTAAATATAAATAGCCGAGAGATAGAGAGAGAGGAGAGTGAGAGAGAGAATCATCTAGTGAAAATCTTCTTCCTGACCTCCCAATGTCCTCCCCAAATAGTTGATCTAATAAAGAGCTAAATGTTGAGCCAGTCCTAGTTCGTAGTCCTCCTTGTTCCCCCATTAATTGTAATTCATCTGCTTAATTAAGGTTCAAACTTTTTTTTTCATAGACCTAATTGTGCGAATGTTCAGTTGAGTTAGGGCAATATATACTATATACTATATATAAATATATGCAAAGTGCTAAAAAATCAAATCAAAGTCTTATGTTATTGGGATTTATTTTCGGGATTTATTATGGATGTGAAATTTATATATTTATCGACATTTTCGATATTTATCGATACTGTGTGAATTTTAATAGTTTTAAGTTGCGATAACTCGCTATTCCGTTAAATATATCAGACTTCTTGATGGGCAAAATACATTTCTGAACAATTTTCTCGATAATTTCGATATTTAAATTTTAAATATAATTTTTTTACTATATTCTCGACACTACATTTCGTTCGTCTGATTTTCCCATAGCTGCCGGACCTCCTACCTCAGATATCCTAACGGTTTTGCACACCATACATTAAGATATATGCACATATATTGGGTTTCGGTTAATGGCTGCCAAACATGCACACTCATCGGATCGGATCGGATCTGATCTGAATACGAACAGAAAAAATAACAGAAAACGGAGTACTAACAACAGCAAGCGAATCGACATATCATGTTCATTTTCATAAGCGTCCAAGCATGCAAGGGATAGAGATCGTATGGTATATGCCGTATATGGTATATGGTATATGGATTTGCATACGGAACAGGGAAAGGTCCTGCGAGGCACTCCGCTTCACTGCCTGATATTCAAATGAGCCTCATGTCCGTGTCCTGATAAATGACAGTGCACCCAAGGGGGAAGAGAGAACGAAACAAAAAACCCGTAGACAGGAGATATAGAATCCCTATGTCGTAACCCTGCAACAACGTGGGAATGGGAAAAACCGGACCGGAATTGTGTTGCTGCAAGTGTTGGTCTCCTAATGACAGAACTAATTAAAAATGCAGCAAAAGGGGCATAATAATTATAGATTAACCAGGGGCAACCGCAGAGCAAACGGATTGCACTCAAAGTCTTAGGGTTCTTCTCCGACAAATCCTTGATTGATTAGTTCAAATAAAAATGTACAAATTTGCATGAAGGGAAAAATTGGTAATAAAAGGTATGGAATATACATAAAATGTTTAAAATTAAATGTACTTAATACTAAATAAATTAAATATAGAAGAATCAGGAATTTTTCAAAAGGAAATATTATAAGTATCTTCTAGAAATTAAAAATAAATATAAAACAGGCAATAATATATTTTTTTGGCTCTTTTCTTTGCTTTAAAATATAAAACCCTAAAATATAGGTATATAAACCTAGGTATTGGCATTAAAAGAAGCCAAAAAAGAAAATCTGACTGCTATTATTTAGAGTCTCTTTTCTCACCCTCACGCTGACTTGGCGCTAGGATCTCTTGGCTAATTGTATGCAGGACCTTATTGTCCTGTGCCAATGTGTGCTGTGCCTTCCCCCTCTCTCATCTCCGCCTCCCGCCGCTTTGGACAGCTGCGAGGAGACAGGACACCAATGGAAGAAAAACATCTAGAGAAAACCGAGAAAAACGCGCCAATCCAAAAAGGATAAAAATGATGCAAAATTATCCAAGACGAAGACGACGAGAAAACAGAATCGAACAATAGGAAAATCAATTAAGAGGAGAGATGGCCTGTGCCAAACGGGATCTGTCGGAAAACTGCATCTGCGGATGCCAGACGTTGAGTAATATGAGTGTGTCCCGTGTCCTACACACAAAAAAAAGAAACAGAGCGGAGATAATGCTAAAATATAATAAATAATAAATAAATTTTAATTTCAGAATACATTTATTTAATTTAAAATAAAAATTACCTAGAATTTTCATATTTAAAGAGATATTTAAAATTATAATTGAAAACAAATAATAATTTTATATCATGAAAGTGTGAGAGATCATTTTAAACACTTAATACTTAATTTTAAATGATATTTATAGCTATATTTGATTTTATATTATTTTGACAAATCAAAATTCCAATTCGAAAATTTTTTATGTTTGTTTTTATGGATTAATAACTCTACATATTGAGATTACACATTTTAAAATATAAAAAAAATGTCCATTAATTTTAAAATCATTTAATTACACTTTAATAATGTATTTAAAACTTTAAAATAAAAACAATATGTTCATGAATTTTTTAAAAATGTAATTACACTTTCAAAATGTATTTTCATTAATTTATTTCTTTTTAAACAAAGCATATGGACATTATCGATAACAACAACAATTTTTGACATGAAAATTTAACTTAGCTCTAGCTATTTTTTCTTTGTGCACCAGTCCCTGTCCTTCGGCTGTTTCCCATTTCTTGATCCAGGTGCAAAGGTGCGTTTTCCTACCTTTCTTTTTTTTTGTGGTGGGTGCTGCGTTCACCGTTAGCAGTGAAAATCTGCTTGACACACCGTTATGATTATTAAAAAAAAAAATATATTCGTTTTCTTTTTTTTTTGGTAATGCGATCGATCGTATTTCGGGCTGAAATCCCGTTGCGATTTAGCGCTAGGAAAGGCTTGAACAGCAAATGAAATCCCCTTTCGCTGGTCGCAGGCTCCCGGGTTCGGTTTCGCTCTTTGATTCCTGTTCCCGTTATGCTCCTTTGCCGGCACATGTCACCCTCTTGAATATTCATAAATCATTGGGTGTAATAACTCATTATTATTGCAACGGGACATGTATAGCCCGCCCTCGCGTTCAGTTAGCGTGTGCTGGGGATTTCCCTGATCCCTGATCCCGGTGCCGATCCCGATCCGATTACCATTAACCAAAGCCACTTGCTTATGAAAATCATCTGGGACTCAACGAGATCTTATCACAAATTTAGATTACTGGAAACTTATTTTACAAATTCATTCATGGGCCGCCTCGTTCTTAGTTTCCAGCAGAGATTCATTCAGTTTTAGTTTCTATACCTTCGTTCAGTTTACCATAGTTAAGGACTTAAAGGATTTGAGCACTTTCCGCTGATTCGTTGTCCCAGATCCCAGTTTCATTCAGGTTTCGTGCTCTGATTTCTGAACCCAGTTTCAGCAAAGTCCTTAAACCGCAGAATAAGCCACAGAATCTGTATTTAAACTGAAGCAGTTATTTTCTGGGATTTTTACTTGGATTTTCTTTTTTTGTCTCGAGTGGACGCACTTCAGGCCACAATAAAGGCACTTGAGTGCGCGCTTTGAGGCTAAGACGCTTGAGCGCTTAAGCCGGGACTGGACTCTATGGCTAACACTTTCTGGAAGCGTAAGACCCCGCCCCTGGTCCGGAGATGATCCTGCGGCTGACAGATCCGAGTTAATTTCATTCAGGACTCGCGTCCCGCTGCCATATTGCGTCCTAGAGAGTGAAATAAGAACATAATAGGAATGCCCTGAGCTCCCAATGAAAGGCATAAGGACGACATGTGTTGGCTGTTTGGCTTTCCCTAATTAAAAGTGCTCCAACGAGGACTGGCTGCACATGTTTTTCGGGACACTGTCACCGGCTGCCTCCACGTGGGTCCACAGAATGCAGTTCCTGAATATATAATAGAATATATACGGAATAATACCCTGTATTCCCCGTAGAACTGTGTGTTTTGACTCCTGGCACTCCAGGGTGGCCAAGGACATTCAATTATGTTTCTGTTCCTGGATTCCTTTGAGGATGAAGAGCACTCGGAATTGAGTCATCATCAATTGTGTGACTCGCACAATTTTGACAGACTCTGTTGGGCAAAGGCATCTCTCCAGGAAGCCCAGTTTTGCATTGCATTGATTGAGATGTCCTCTCTGTTCGGTTTAACAATATTCCGAGCTCTTTGAACTGTAACTTGGCTAAATAGGTGTGTGGTCCAATAACGAGAAGGACATCCCGGAAACAGCTCAATCACGGCAACAAGGCTCTCTCTTACAGAGAGTTGAAGGTTTCCCAAGGAAAAATAATTGCAAAAAAATTCCAAATAATAGTAAAATATCTTAAACTATTTAGAAAACTTATTTAAATTCCCTAAAAACACCCACAACACACAATTTACGAACCAAAATGGTAAATTCCAGGCTCTTTTCTATAAAAACCACAAGTTTATGGTCGAGATCAGTGGGAGATGCGGCAGGCGGTGGCCATCAAAGGGTCAAAAGGGTCAAAAGGAGGCCCGAGTGTCACGCATCAAGGACATACGCATGTCCCCGCTACAAATTCACAAAATGCCAAAAGGATTCCGCCATAAAAAACGGAATGAATGTGCACAAACATCCGGAAGAGTGAGAGTCCCGAAACGCTGGATTGGATTACCACCGCCGACGACGACGACGACGAGGATCCTGGCAGGTAGAAGAACGTAAACACTCGGCTATTTGCCTAACGCGAAAAAAAAGGACAATGGCCAAAACAGAACCGATGTGTGCATCATGTCCTTTTTCCTTGGCTTCCTCCTCCTCTCCGAACGGGTTCATTAATCGTGTTTGGCAACAGGAAACGCACCGCGAAGGAAAACGAAAGGACTTCCGTTCCGTAATCGGATGCTTGTTAATCGAACGGAAAATCGAGAGGAAAATCCAACGGAAAATTGCATTACATTGCCGAAAAAAAGACCAAAAGTGAAAGCCGACTCTCAATACTAAACGAAAAAAAACGACACACAAAAAAAGAGCTGCCGAAACAAAAAATAATAAAAAAAAAAGGAGTGAGACATGACAGGGCGAAAATTCCTTCATTATTCCGCGATGAACTGCCAGCGATTGTGGGACAATAGCATTTGCATTTTTCACGGTTTCGATTCGAACCCAAAATCCGATTAATCGCATTACAAATCGACCAGCGAAATGAGGTGTCGACTTAAGTGAGAGCAGAGCAGGGCGCAGGTCAGCCGCCGATCAGCATAATGCTAACAAATACGAACTGCTTGTACACAGAGCTAAAAAAAACCTAGCAAAATGCTAAATACAAAGAAATATAAACACTACGAGAGCTAGAGGAGGTTTTAGGAAACATTAACATTAAAATTAATAACATTCCAATGATAATTTACTTAAATATACATCTTAATGGCTCATCTTACTATCTTATTTAAAGACTGCAGTGTAGAGAAATATCTATCTTTAACTTAGTAATAAAAATCTCATATTGAAAACAGTTTTTCACCAATTTTCTCTCTCTGTAAGTACTTTATTCCTCACACCTTTTACCATCCAAGGACAGAGAGCTCTTCTGCAACAATATTTTGACATTGCCAACGGCTTGGTTTTTGCAAAAACTGCCGATTGCAACGCATTAGCGCATTACCCGAGAGAAAGACCAAGATCCGCGATGGGTAATTCCAAAGATCATGAAGTATATATGGAATTTCAAGGTTTAATAATGATAGCCTTTGAAATTCGCACCAGAAGTTCATAATGTAACAAAAATACAACATTTGTTAATACTTTGGATTTTGATTATAAGGAATTCCATCCAATTTCCCATTTTGTGTAACTCTTTAGCAAGTTTTAAACTAGTGACTAAAATTAGAATACCCTGAAAGGCTATAAAAGAGATCCTCTAAATACATACAAATTATAATAATATTACACCGGCTTTACAATGTTATAAGAAATAATATAATGTGACCAAATAAAGACCATACATTAAGCCAATTGATGTATGCATTTAAGATATAAATATTTAGATATTAAGTCATTGAAAAATATGTAATTTCAAGCACTGGCAAGGCCAGATCCTCTAAGAGAGTACAAATAAATAAAAATTAGAATAATATTACAGCGGCTTTAAAAATATATATTGTAACCAAATAAAGACCAAGTATTAAGCCCATCGATCTATGCTTTTAAGATATAATTATTTATATATTAAGCTCTCAAAAAATATGTAGTTTCAAGCACCCTCTCTTTCTCCCCTTAAATTCAGACGACTTTTTCAATTACAGTTTTTGCAGCTCCATTGGCTGCGATTGCTTTTTTGTATATATATTATATATTTCATATATTTTTCATATTTTTGGGTTTCATTCAAACCATGTGACTTAATAAATACTAGAATAGAGGAAAAAAAAAATCACACTACAGGCTAGGAAAAAAAAGAATAGGATAGGATATAGGCATAGGAAGGGGAATAGAAATGGAAACAGTTGAGTAATTAAAAGGAGAAAGGGGAAGATAGGATATAGAATATATATAGATTATATAGGGGCACCACCCGCTAAGGACCAACGAAAATAAAGAAAAAAAGTAATAAAGAAACACAAAAAAAAAATAAGAATGGAAAATTGGTTGACTCTCTGGCTGGCTTGTTGGCTTTCTCGGTTCAGTTCGGTTCGGTTACTGGTTGGTCGTCATCGTCGGATCTATGTACAGGGCTCTCAGGAATCAGGAATCGGGAATCGGGAATCGGAAATCAGGAATCAAATCTAGGCACTGGCATTGGCATACTGACGCTTCTCAAGCGAAATATTGAAGCCATTCTCCAGCTTCAGGATAATATCGGCCTGCAGCTTGAAGTCCGCCTCCGTGTCGGTCGAGTGGACAATGTAGTTCCTCACGATGGTGGACAGGAGGACCTTCAGCTTCAGCATGGCGTACTTGCGACCCACGCAGCTCCTGGGACCGGCGCTGAAGGGAATGAAGGCATAGTAATGCCTGTTGGCCATGCGCTCCGGCAGGAAGTTGTCCGGATCGAACTTGGTGGGATTGGGATAGATGTCGGGGCGACGGTGGACGCTGTACTGCAGGACAATGCAGGTGGTGCCCTTGGGGACCGTGTACGGACCACTGGCCAGCTTCAGGTCGAAGTCCAGGCGGCGGGCAATCAGGGGTACTGGTGGGTACAACCTCAGGGTCTCGAGGATCACGCGCTCCAAGTACTTCATCTCCATGGTGTCGGCGAAGGTGCAGTCGCGCAGCATGTTGTCGCCAAAGATGGCCTTCTGCTCGGCAAAGACCTTGGCCTGAATGTCCTTGTGGATGCCCATCATGCAGAGGGCGAAGCTGGAGCCCGCCGAGGTGGTGTCATGGCCCTCGAACATAATGGTGTTCACCTCATCGATAATGTCCTTCTCGTTCCACTCGATATCGGGATTCTTGGCCATCTCCACCATGGCATCGAGCAAGGCCAGGCGCCGCTTGGCACCCACATCGTTCTCATCGATGTCGTCCAGATCGTCGCGCAGACCCTCCTTCTTGGCCACCGGAGTGGCGCTGCTGCTGGGAGCGATCTCCTCAATGATGGCTCGCGACTCCTCCTGGAAGTTCTCCTTGCGATCCCTCACCACCTTGCTGGTCATGCCCAAAATGATGTCCATCATCCGGTCGCCCTTCTCGCGCAGCTTGGTGAACTTGTAGATGGAGTCCAGGCGATAGAGGAGCTTCACCTGCCGCTTGTGGATGATGTCGCACATGTCGACGACGGCCTGGGCATACTCGAAGCTCTTGTTGCCCTCCGGCAACTTCTTCACACCCATTGCCGTGGACAGAAGGATATCGACGGTGGTGGTGGACATGTAGTCATGGACATCGAAGGATTTGCCCGCCTCGAGGGCCATGCGACCCACCACGGACTTGGAGTGATCGACGAACGTCGGCACGAAGCTCTTGAGGATGCT
The DNA here is from genome assembly GCA_008042515.1 of Drosophila truncata. Taxonomy (NCBI): domain Eukaryota; kingdom Metazoa; phylum Arthropoda; class Insecta; order Diptera; family Drosophilidae; genus Drosophila; species Drosophila truncata. The sequence goes on from VNJQ01007272.1 coordinate 22,552, forward strand.
CTGGTGGAAGGTGGGAGCGATCATTTTGCGATGGTGGCGCCAATGGTGTCCGTTGCTGATTAGCAGACCGTTGCCGAACCAGGGCTTGAAGTAGCGATACTCCTCGGCCTTGGTCAGGTGCTGGTGGCCGCCCAGGATGAGCTCAATGTCCTTGGGGTTGGTGAGGAAGACAAGCAGAACGTTGCCCAGCCAGGCCTTCATCGTCTCGCCGTACTTGTTGAGATAACCCAGGCCCACGGCCAGGATCTCGGCATTGCTCAGGCCGGCTGCCACATGAGCCTGTCCCAGGATGGGCAGCTCTGGAGGCGAGGGGATGTTGGCCACCATCCGATACTCGCGGCTGTTGCGGCGCCAATACTCGTACAAAGCCATGGCCACCAGGGTTCCCACCAGGGTGGTTAGCATGGGGCTGAATCCCAGCAACGAGCCGCTGCTCCCGGCACCAGCTGCAGCCTGCTGCAGCGTCTCCTGGACTGTTTCCACTGCCATGATTGCTCTCTCTGTCGTCGCTCTCACGTTCTGTCTCTGTCTCTCACTTATCCACTGGTGGGGTTCCTCCTTAGATCCTCCTGCTTAGATGGCACTGTTGCTATTTCAGCCGCCAGCGCTCAACTGTGCCTTTGCCACCGCCGAGTCCACAATTTTATACGCCGCGGCCCTGAAGGTGGTCGATGGTTGGGTCTGGGGGCCAATCCGGGAGTCAAGTGTATGCCAGGCCACCACCCAGTCCCAGTCTTAGTTTTAGTCGAAGTCCCCGTCCACGTCCCCATCCCCATCCCCATTCCCGGTGGCAAACGATTTGCAAACCAAATCCGAGTCACGTAGTCGTCCGACCGTACGCCCTTTGGAATCGCTCCACTGCGTCATTTCATTTCCGATCGCCATTGGAGCCACCATCGTCGTCAGTCGCCATTAAATGACAGTGGCCACTGTTTGTGTCTTTTTTTCTTAGTTCAGTTCGATTCACCTTTCGCCATTTGCCAGTTTAAAGAGTGTTCAGTGCCAATTTTCTAGTTTTTCAAATTAGTTTTACGATTTTTTAGTATTATAAATTATCTAAATTTATATATAATAATATATAAATGAATTGCCTAAAAGTTTTATATTTAAATCTTGCCGTTTTGATGAGTTTTCTATTATTTCCTATTCAATTTCGGTTTATTTCTATTGAGAGATTTTTAAAATATTAGGAACTTGAAAATTAATTTTTCAAATCAGTTTTCCTTTTTTCAAGTATTATAAATAATATAAATTTATATATAATAATATATAAATTAATTGCCTAAAAGTTTTATATTTAAAACTTGCCGTTTTGATGAGTTTTCTATTATTTCCTATTTAAATTCAGATCATTTCTATTGAGAGACTAATCAATATTATATTATTATCAATAAATTTATATTGACTTAGGTCTTTTTGGAAAAATATGAGGGCAACAAATAAATTATTGCTGAAACTCATATATAATCCACATCATATATAACTTTTTTTAAATTTAAATCCTTTAAAATATAACAAAAATATAATCCTTTTTTTAAATATTTAAAATTCAAAATTATTATTCCATTAAAACCTCAACCTTTTCAAGTTTTTATAAATCCACACAAATTATACCGAAACATATAGATTTAAAGGTCCTAAATAAATCATATATTAGAAAATATTTCGATTTACCATTAAATTTTAAATTAAGTATTAAAAAAAAAAAAACAAACACTATTTCAGAAATTTTAAAAATTTTGCTCGATAAATATTTTTAAAAATTCATTTACCAACTTAAAAATTCCACAGAAAAAAAAATGTAAACAAAAGAATAGATGTCAAAAATGAAGAAAAAATTATGTATTTTGACTTTTCAAATTTGTTCGCAGAATTATACCTTTTTAAGATTTTTTTTTAAATTTAGCAACCTAAAAATATCGAAAAAAATATCTAAACAAGAGAATATATGGCAAAAATTAGGAAAAAATAAATAATGTAAATTAAATTTTATGAATTTTATGAATTTACCAACTTAAAAAATTCACAGAGAAAAATCTAAACAAATGAAAAGATCTTTTCATTTGAAAACAAAATTATAAGAAGCTCACAGAAATGCTCATCATGAGCAGCACAGAGAAGGACTCTATTCACATGTAGTTTATAATATTTCCCCAAACGAAAAATACTTTTTAAAACAATTTAAACTATTATAATTTTTAAAATTATTTTTTGTTAATTTTTAGTGGGTTTTTTTTTAATAAATAACATAAAAATTGCCGAGAAAAAAAGGTAAACAAAGGCAGCAGCTTTCCAGCTTTCCAATAGCCACAAGAGAAGATCAATATCTTTGAGCGCGCGCTCACTCCCTCTAAGGTTCCACATTCCACACCAAATACGCTCGCAAAGCAAGGAAAGGTGAGAGCAAAAGAAAAAACTCACTCGCATTGAAAAAGGTAAACAAAGGCAGAAGCTTTCCAATGGCCGCGCGCTCACTCGCTCTTGGGTTCCACATTCCACACCAAATATGCTCGCAAAGCGAGGAAAGATGAGAGCAAAAGCCAACAGAAAAAACTCACTCACCCAAAAGCCAAAAGAAAAAACTCACTCACAAGAAACAAGCAAAGGGAGCAAAGCAGAGACAAATGGGGGAAGATGCAAATAGGAAAATAGTTGTCTCACTCACCCTTTCACATTTAAATTATTATACATTTTTTAATTATTTTTTGTTAATTTTCAGTGGTCTTTTTTTAAATAAATAACATAATAATTGCCGAAAAAAAAGGTAAACAAAGGCAGCAGCTTTCTAGCTTTCTAGCTTTCCAATGGCCGCAAAAAATATCAATCTCTTTGAACGCGCGCTCACTCGCTCTGAAATTTCACACTCCACACCAAATACGCTCGCAAAGCAAGGAAAGATGAGAGCAAAAGAAAAAACTCACTGACAAGGAAAAAGGTAAACAAAGGCAGAAGCTTTCCAATGGCCGCGCGTCACTCGCTTTTAGGTTCCACATGCCACCCCAAATACGCTCGCAAAGCAAGGAAAGAAGAGATCAAAAGCCAACAGAAAAAACTTACTCGAAAGGAAACAACAAAGACAAAAGCCAAAGGAAAAAAAGTGCGCGCCAATTCAAAGACAAACGGGGCGAAGATGCAAATAAAAAGTAGTTCTGTCTCACTCACCCTTTCACATCGTTGCTGTTGTAATTGAAAAATTGCACACGGATCTTGGCCGTGCTGTAAATTAAAAACGCGACAGCGGCCCTTTTTCGATTTTAATTTTAATTATTAACACTTCACTTCACTTCACTTTACTTATATTTACTCATTCGCGGGGGGTCGCTGTTTTTCCGAAAGTTTTCCCGACTTTTCGTGCGTGCGTGGGGGAGCCTCAGCTTTTTTGCTCCTCCGCGGCCGGCGGCGTTGCACGAACTGATTCGCGGCGGCCAGCGGGAGAGGTGAATAACCGATAATGGAAAGCTGAGATTCCAATGCTTCCAGTTGTGGGTGGTGTTGCCAATATTAGCAAACTGGAATAGACACACGATCCACTTTGTATCTAATGAATCCCGGATCTTTATTTTATAACTTTAAGCAAACGATATGTAAATAAATAGTTAAATAAATAAATAAATATATTAAATACCAATCTAAATTAGTACCTTCGACTGGCTTTTTTTTTTTTAATCAAAAAGGAACCAAAGGAAAGTGAACGTCAAGCCTCCCCTCTCTCTCTCCCCTCTCCCCTTGCTTCCTGCGGAAGTGCACAGGATGCCAGTTGATCCCTAATCGGGTTCGGAATGAGAGGATCGGGTATGCAAAGTGCTCCTTCTACCTGTGCAGGATGATTTACCTGCCGACAAGCGGAAGTGGGTGAGAGCAGATCCTCTCCATCTCCTGCTCAGTCTCCGTCTCGGCTTTCGCTTTTCATTAAATTCAATTTCGCCGCCTTTGTCCCCGGACACCTGAGCAGCGACGGCGGCGCACGGGGCCATGCAAAAAAAAAGGGAAACCGAATAAATAAAAATAAATAAACAATAAAAGTGAGTAGACCGCAGAGACAAAGGAGAGGAAGCTGTCGCTTTTATGATTTTCCTCCTCCTTGAACCTCATTGATCATCGTCCTGAAGTGATCCTTCTTTTTCACTATTTATTTTTATTTATTTATTTAGCAAATGGATTATTTGTTGAGCGCGTGTTCAGAGCGTGTCTCCTGTACATAAAAAAAACCCCAAAACATGATTTAAAATTGATAAAAATAGTTTTTATTGAATTATCGAATTTATCGAATTCAAATCATAGCAACAAACATGATTTAAAATTCGTAAAAATAGTTTTTATTGAATTACTGCACATAAAAAACCCCCAAAACATGATTTAAAATTGGTAAAAATAGTTTTTATTGAATTATCGAATTTATCGAATTTATCAAATTCAAATCATAGCAACAAACATGATTTAAAATTGGTAAAAATAGTTTTTACTGAATTACTGCACATAAAAAACCCCCAAAACATGATTTAAAATTGGTAAAAATAGTTTTTATTGAATTATCGAATTTATCGAATTCAAATCATAGCAACAAATTTGAATTTGAATCGATGTTCGATATTCTTTTTCGCAGAATAAATTACATGAATGTGTGGCTTTTACTCGATATACTTTTTCGCTTAAAACGTAACTGATTTACATATGGATATATGCTAATTATTTTATGCGTATATAATATATGCTTTAGATAATATGGGTGTGACTTTTATCGATTCGCAAAGCGTGAACGTTATGTAATGTTTAGTAAAAGTAAGGGGATGGATGTCTCCGAANAGTTTTTATTGAATTATCGAATTTATCGAATTTATCAAATTCAAATCATAGCAACAAACATGATTTAAAATTGGTAAAAATAGTTTTTACTGAATTACTGCACATAAAAAACCCCCAAAACATGATTTAAAATTGGTAAAAATAGTTTTTATTGAATTATCGAATTTATCGAATTTATCAAATTCAAATCATAGCAACAAACATGATTTAAAATTGGTAAAAATAGTTTTTACTGAATTACTGCACATAAAAAACCCCCAAAACATGATTTAAAATTGGTAAAAATAGTTTTTATTGAATTATCGAATTTATCGAATTTATCAAATTCAAATCATAGCAACAAACATGATTTAAAATTGGTAAAAATAGTTTTTACTGAATTACTGCACATAAAAAACCCCCAAAACATGATTTAAAATTGGTAAAAATAGTTTTTATTGAATTATCGAATTTATCGAATTTATCAAATTCAAATCATAGCAACAAACATGATTTAAAATTGGTAAAAATAGTTTTTACTGAATTACTGCACATAAAAAACCCCCAAAACATGATTTAAAATTGGTAAAAATAGTTTTTATTGAATTATCGAATTTATCGAATTTATCAAATTCAAATCATAGCAACAAACATGATTTAAAATTGGTAAAAATAGTTTTTACTGAATTACTGCACATAAAAAACCCCCAAAACATGATTTAAAATTGGTAAAAATAGTTTTTATTGAATTAT